>JAGXJF010002701.1:0-170992 GCA_019208055.1 Stipa capillata
TGCCTCGCACAAAGGCGCGAATGACGTCCGAGTCGGTCACCTCGGGAATAGTGTTGCGAACAGCACTAAATCGCTTGGTGAACTCTCGGAGGGTCTCGTCTGGGCGTTGGACGACTAGGAATAAGTCGTCGACCTGACCAGGACGTGTGAAGGTATCTTGGAAATTTCCAAGAAGTATGTCGCAAAGCTGTCCCCAGGAGTGGATTGTTCCTGGGGTAGGTTCGTCAACCAGGTCCTGGCTGCTCCTCTAAGAGCAGTCGGGAGGTAGTTGGCCATGACCTTCTCGTTCCCGCCTGCGGCCTCGATAGTCATAGTGTAGATCTGCAAGAACTCTGTAGGATTCGTAGTGCCATCGTACAACTCTAGGACCCCAGGCTTGAAGCGAGACAGCCAGCGCACATGTCGGGGTTCCTGGGACAGCGCTTGGCATCCGTTGATGGTCCTTCGATAAGGCACGTTTTCACCGCTATTTGAGGTCGGAGATCGTCCCCGGTTATCAGCGGGATGTCTGTTATCTCTCCGAGGAGGAGTTTGCTCTTGCTGGCACATTTGGGATCGGCGCTTGTTGAGCCTGTCGCGGAGGTCGACGCGTGGTTCCTCCCTGTGAAGCTGGTTCCTGGGATGTCATCCTTCTCCATCCGATTGCTCTAGTCGGAGAGGGGTCTTCCCTTGATTGGTGCTGTGTGTCCCTGACTGGAGTCAAGGGGATTCGGCTTGGGCTTGGGCCTGCTATAGTTCAGCCCCCAACCGTTGCAGCCATTGTATTCCATCGGGTGTCGTCAGATCTGCCGCCGGTGGTCGTGACAGCAGATTGCGCATCTCGGCGATTCTTCGGGCAGTTCGGGACACATATTCTCCCGTCCCTTGAGGCTTCTGTCTTCTACAGTGGGCACTTTCCCGTTCCCACGGGGAGTAGCCATCTGCCTCTGACGTTGTGAGCCCCTATCTTGATCCTGGTCCTTGGGCTCTTCCCGATCATCTTGAATCGTGAGAACCACCTGGGGGTCGGATTAGATGGGGTGTATTCCCACTCCATCGTGTCTTCCTCGTAGGGAGGGATATTGTGATTTGGATCTTGATTGATTGGTCAATCAGAAGTCATAGGCGACCGTCCTGGCATCGGATGGGTCGTTCCTGCCTGGGAATCATCGGGTAACACCAACGTCCCCTCGAAGGCCCTGGCGCACTCGGTTCTGAAGTGATCAACTTCGCAATCCGAGTACTCACCAATGGCATATTCTCCAAAATCTACGCGGTCGGTCACCAGGTATGGATCTATTGGGCCGAGGTTGTCGTAGAGGCCTAGATTTGAATCCCCGGTGCGTCGCGTGAGTGCGATCGTATCCGCTGCCGAGCCTGCTTCTTCCTCCTCGGGTCAAACCGGGGAGGGCCATGCAGTCGTGACGCGGGCTGATCGCGACTAGTTGCACATCTTGCCGACTCTGATGCTTCCTTGACGGCTTGAGCCGGAGAGGTCCCCACAGTCGGTGCCATCTATGGACGATTGATAAACCGCCGATCTTACGGTAGCCATGGAACTGTGATACTTAGGGGGTAGGGACCTCTAGGGCACAAGGCCAAGAGATCTGACGGCAAGGAAACACCCTTTTTATACAGGTTCGGGCCTCCCTCAGGATAATAACCCTACGTCTTGTTCGTATATATTGATTAGAGAATGTCTTTACAAGGGATGTATATATTAGTGGCTACCCTAGACCTAATCGGAGGCTATATCGACTAGTTCCGCTAGGCTCGACTCCTTCGAGGCGGCGGGTCTTCTTGTGGGAATCGCTGGGCCTTCTGGATGGCTTCAGGCTTCTTGGATCTAACTTGACCTGTCTCTGGCTTCTAAGACTTGTCCTCCCCTATAGGATTGCAGATCCCTTTATAGGTGGCTCCCCGAGTCGTACCGGTTATGGACTTGTGCCTGAGTAGAACTCCAGTTTTCTAAAACATCAGGATTGACTTCCTAGTTTAAGGGGTGTCTTCCCTCCTTACAGGGGGTTAACTTATCTCCTAGTTTAAGGGGTGTCTTCCCTCCTTACGGGGACCGATTCCATCTTCTCCAACACTGGCCCATATATAGTCTCAAGGTTGGCTATAGCAATTCAATTTCTATAGGAGATATACAAGTAATGTATTGCAAGTATGAAATGCGATAAGTAAAGGAGACAAGAGACAAACGATGTATGACCTGGAGTTCAGATATCCACCGATATCCTATGTCTCCGTTTGAGGACCCGATCACGCTTGATCAAAGGTGGGCTCTCTCTCAAGCCACTTCCTCTCGAGGACTCTCTGGAGTCTCCCCGATCACCATGGTTAGCTCTCTCCTCCACTCCTGGAGATGGCGAGCTCCACAAGCACTTCACAATCTCTCGGGCCTCCTCACAAGCTTCTTGAGGAGATCACCAAGTCACAACCACCAAGCCGTCTAGGAGTCGGTGGCCTCCAAGAGTAATAGACTCTCAGACTCTCGCTCGAACACAATCGACACCGAGTGCTCAATAATGCAACTTATGCACACACCTTGTGCAACTTATGCACAACGGTTTCCCTCACTCCTCACAAATGGCAACACATGCACTTGAGGCTTTGGAGAGGGAGGAGAGCACTTGAGATGCTCACAAATGAAGTATGGAGGCAGCAACCCATCTTCCAAGCCAACCCAAGGTGGAGATTATATATAGCCAACCTTGAAAACTAGCCGCTGGAGAGGAATCTGGGCAAATCCGGACTGTCCAGATTTGACCCGGACCCTCCGGGTACACACCAACGGTCAGAAAAGTGACCGTTGGAAAATCCGGACCCTTGACCCAGACCCTCCGGGTTGAGGTCCGGGTTGTCCAGTACAGATCCGGACCCTCACCCGGACCCTCCGAGTGACACTCCGGAAACTTTCTATACAATTTGGACCCTCATCCGGACACTGGCTCGGACCCTTCGGGTTCAACCCGGACCCTCCGGATTCAACGCGAACCCTGGCCCGGACCCTAGCCCGGAGGGTCCGGATTTTCTAGGACAGCAACTCCCACGGAGCACTCGATGAGCCCGGATCACTTCTGAACAAACCCGGAACACCTTGGTTCAATCCAGAACACCTTGGGGGCTTGCCTTAGGTCATATATTCCGGAAATGGACCTCCCAAAGTCCACGAACCTAGCCGATCAACCAAACCACTGTCAGTTGGATCGCACACACCTAGACACCAAGTCTAGGAACAACACACGCAATACCGAACTACGCCCGAAGCCTCCGAGCACTCGCACCTCGGAACCTCCGTACACACTAGAACACGAGTTCTAGCACCTCCACCACAAAGGAAACACGACGATATGCAACATATGCAAAGACTTGAGCACTCGACACACGACGTGAACAAGCTAATCATCCGATGGCCCCTCTTTATAGTACGGCTATCTAACCTATAATCCGGTCTCTCTCCAAACTCCTAGAGACCGGTCAAACTAGAAAAGCCTAGTCTAGACATACCTTTGCCTTGCATATTCCACTTGAGCTCGATGATGTCCAACTTCCTTGCTCCGAGCGGAATCGCCTTGATCATCGTCATCTTATGAGGTCTTCTTCATATAGCTCCCTCATAATCCTTATGGGGAAGTTTTCTCTCGAAATCATCTTCACTTGATGGACCCACAAGCCTCAAGCATATATCTTCGCATGATGCCAATCTTGAGCTTGCCGTGATGACCATCGACTTATGATGCCATCCTCTCATGGGCACTTACGATCAGCCTCTCGATGCTTGCCCATGAATGGTACCTAACCCTCAACATACACATCGCACATAGCACATAGGGTTAGTTCATATAATGCAATACACAATTGCTTACCATCACTTGATCACATAAAGCCACCAATAGTGTTCTTCTCTTAAGCTCCTAACTTCATGTCTTGATCACCATGGCTCAGCACATGAGCCTACTCTTGACCATCACTACAAGAGAAACCCCCGTATAGCAATGCATACTTTGCAACGTTTTAAATATGTGTTGCAAAATTTTATCATAGATACGCATATATGCGTTGCAGACTGCATCCGTTCTCCGGTATATAGACAGCAACATATAGGATGCGTAGCAATGTATGTGTTGGAAACTTTTTCAGTTGAACACTATAATTTCTTTGGAAATAGAGGTAATAAAAAAAATTATATCAATCCAAATTGATAAAAAAAATGAGTGTGGATTTTGTACATTTCCTCTCTTTCTCTTCCTCTCTCGTTTCTCTCACTCGCCCGCCCGCGTCGCCGAGCCGCCTCCGCCTCCTCCGCCTCCGCCGCCGCTCGGCCAAGCTGCCTCCTCCGCCTCCGCCGCCGCTCGGCCGAGCCGCCTCCGCCTCCGCCGCCGCTCGCCCAAGCCGCCTCCGCCTCCTCCGCCTCCGCCGCCGCTCGCCCAAGCCGCCTCCTCCGCCTCCGCCGCCGCTCGGCCGAGCCGCCTCCGCCTCCGCCGCCGCTCGCCCAAGCCGCCTCCGCCTCCTCCGCCTCCGCCGCCGCTCGGCCAAGCCGCCTCCTCCGCCTCCGCCGCCGCTCGGCCGAGCCGCCTCCGCCTCCGCCGCCGCTCGCCCAAGCCGCCTCCGCCTCCTCCAGCTCCGCCGAGGGCGACGAGCTCCCCTTCAAGTTTCGTGCGCTCGAACTAGCCCTCGAGGCAGCCTGCTCCTTCCTCGACGCCCAGGTACCCACGCGCCCCACAATTTCGTGTTTCCCCTCTATAATCTATATATGCATCTGCTGCAATTGCTTAATCATGGTACGATGATTCCATTCTATTTTGTGGATTTTCTGCAATATTGCGCTTTAGTTGGATAGTTGAATTGAGGGGGGCTAAGTTCATCCGATGTTTAGTGGAAATAAGTGACGGCATGGTGCCCAACTGTGCAATTGGTGTCAATGTTTCTGATCGCCAAAAAAGAAAGGTTTGTTCCTTACTATCAATTGGATCAAAACTTATCAGTGATGGTTGCAGTTTTTGTGTCTCTCTCCTTCTGGAAGTCTACTGAAGATATTAATGAATAGTTGGTATCAGTTTGCTGCATCTGTAATTACAAATTCAGAAGTGGCAGTTTTGAATTTTTTAACTCTGAACAGTTTGTGGTGCTTTGGTGCTTTTAGGAAGGGGGTGAAGGCCAAGATGATTCAACCATTGAAAGGAACATGGAGTTTTAACATGATTTTTTTTTGCTCATATAGATGTTTTAACGGGAAAATTGTTCATTTAGATGCCTTGTTTGATGCAATACTCTAAACTTGGAACGTGTTCGGCGGTTAAAAAGTAGACTAGTTGCTCTGACCAGAACTATGTTTTTGTTTCAGTACTTTGCTAGTTTGCTTCGCTCTACGTTCTTGGTTCAGAACTTCAGAGGAACTTCATAAAAAAAATTCAGGTCGTGCAATCTCTAAACTTTTTCTTATAGCCTAGTTATTGCGATTCTTACATAGTTACAACGGTAGTAATAACTGATCTCTTTATGCAGTGTCGAATGGATTTAGAACCCATCAAGTTGTTATTGCGTTATCCTAGAGGAACTAGACAGTACTTAGCTGGCGTAGATGGATTTCTGGAATTTGCATATAAAGATAAGCTAGAAGATATAGAGATCCTTTGTCCATGTCAAAATTGCGTGCACACTACTTTACTATCAAGGGTTGATGTCCGCGACCATTTGGTGTGCAATGGAATACTTCAGAGTTATGATAAATGGGTTTTTCATGGTGAGTCTTCGTCAGAACACAATAGTAATCAGCAACCACAACCTCGCAATGAAGGAATGCAGGCTGACATGCACCAATTAATTAACGATACACTTAGGCAAATATATGATGACGTGCCTATGAGTGATAGTACAGATTTTCCAAATTCACTTCCAGATGGACCAAATAAAGAAGCACAAGAATTTTTCAAATTAATTAAAGATTCGGAGAAGCCTTTGTGGCCAGAATGCGAATTATCTCAGTTATCCTTACTTGTGCTTTTGTTTAATATAAAATCCATGAACAAATGGTCTGATAAGTCATTTGGAGATCTACTTGATATTTTGCGCATGGTTATTCCAAATGGAAAAGATCTGCCCCAGAATTTTTATGAGGCTAAGAAGATCGTTTCGAAGTTTGGCCTAGGTTATGAAAAAATTCATGCATGCCCAAATAACTGCCAGTTGTTCTGGAAAGACAAAGCAGATGATGATTTTTGCTCTACGTGTAAGGCTTCTAGGTGGAAAGATAAAAAGCCCGAAACCAAGTTAACTAAAAAGGAAAGAAAGAGAGCAACGCCAAGCAAAGTTCTAAGATACTTTCCAATCAAGGAGAGGCTGAAAAGGTTGTTCATGTGCAAAGAAACAGCACCTCTAGCGCGATGGCACGATGAAGAGCGCACTAAGGATGGCGTGCTACGGCATCCAGCTGATTCCCCGGCATGGAAGCATTTTGATGAAAAGACAGGATTTGCATCTGATTCTCGTAATATTCGGTTTGGCCTAGCTACTGATGGATTTAATCCATATGGGATGTTGAGCTCTAGTTATAGTTGTTGGCCAGTTGTCTTAGTCATGTACAACATGCCTCCATGGCTATGCATGAAGGAAGCTTATCTTTCATTGTCTTTAATAATTCCTGGACCTAAGAGCCCTGGGGATAATATTCATGTCTTTCTCCAGCCCCTTTTAGAAGATTTGAGAGATCTATTTGTGAATGGCATTTCCACCTATGATGCATCCAAAAATGAAACCTTTACTCTCAAAGCAGCCGTGTTGTGGACCATAAATGACTTACCAGCCTTAGGAATGCTTGCTTCATATATGGTGCATGGACAATGGTGCCTGGTCAGCCTTAGGAATGACAGGGAGATCACGAAGGTGTTGACATTGGCACACTGCTACTGCAATTAGCTATTCCAGGATCCCAGATTACCATGTAAGTAACTTCCCTCTTGTGGCTTACTTAAATTCTGATCCTGCATTTACTTATATGAGTTCAAGATTTTCTTTTCTTCCAGCATATTAATGATATGGTTGAAGTTCCTATATTTACTTACATGAGTTCATGGCAATTAGCGAGCATATTTCTGTGAGATGCACATTCATTTTTGTTTTCATGTTGTGAAGAATGGCTTTGTGCCAAACTATTACACATGGGCATATCATGGGGAGAATGCCCCTCCACATGATGAAGTTACAAATGAAGCTGAAGAATTTTTCAAGTTATTGGAAGCCTCTGAACAACCCGTGCATGAGGACACAAAAGAAACTACCCTCTCTGCTGTGACTCGCTTAATGGCTTTCAAGTCCCAATTTAATCTATCTGCTGCTGGCTATGACAATTTGCTTAAGTTAATATGTGATCTCCTTCCAGAATATTCGAATATCCCTAAGAACTTAAGTTTATAGTGACATCCTTACTAGAGAGGATATGGCTAAATGTATTTGGGGATTATTAGTAGGGCTTTGGGAATTGGGTGTAGGCCTACTAATCTTTGGCAGTTTTTCAAGTAGATCATTGCTTTTTTCCTCGATGGCAACATTTATACGTTGTGGTATTTGGGGCTATTTACTGGGCAATACGGAAATGTCGGAATGGGGTATCTTTTGATGGAAAAAAAACTTCACTCTTCTGAGGTGATCTTCGTAATATATGGCTACCTTTGATATTGGGTATGTGATTCTTCATTTCTATATAACCGAATAGCCATACCTATAGATAATGTTATGTTTTTTGTGTACATGGTTGTTCACCTGCTGTCAGTTAGCACTTCTTTTATGGTTCAGTTGCATGGCTAACGCTACTGTTAATTTTTTATATATATCTGGTGTGATGGTTCTTTAAAATGTGTAGAATAATATGCTTTCTGTTATGGTTGTCATGGTGCAGCAGATATGACAAGGAAAAAAATGCATGTAGTTGAATCCAATGAAGAATATACGATCGAAGAACAGATCGAACATGAGAATTTTACTGAACAAGATACGGAATCATCTGATCTCCAAGCAATATCAAGGAACGCTGAAGAAGGCTTCACGGATAGTGATGATCATAATAATGAGCAAGGTAATTGTGAAGTTATTCTCATTCATTACATGAGATAATTAATCTTCACTATAAGAGAAAATTCTTAGTTGAATATTTACAACTTAAACTTTTTTGTGGTAATGTATCATTGGTCAGCTGAAACTGGAGGAACAAAAAGGCGCCAGAAGAGAAAACTAAAAGATATTTGGAACCTTCCAAAAGGGAAAAGAATTGTAGTTCAGTGTAATGATTTAGATCAGCCAGTTGGAGAAGAAGCTAAACATCTTGGAAACTTTCTTGGCACGGTTGCTAGGAATGGATCGTTGTGTAGCTTGAGCTATAAGGACTGGAGATCGTTGAAAGGAGAGAGGGATAAAAAGACTAATGAAAAGATAAACGAAAAGGCTATACTTGAGCAAGTAAAGGTAAATTTTAGCACATTCAATATCTTTTACTAACTTCTTATATTTTGCCTTACATTTTAGTTGTCTTATTATTATTTGATTGACATGTAGATGAGGTTCCTTTACCCCGCTCGCATGGAAGCATATATATTAAGGACGGTTGGAGAAAGATGGAGGCAGCATAAGTCAGACCTAAAATCACTTTATTTTGATGTGAATCAGAGCATTGAAGCCAATTACAACAATGCTCCAAAAGGTGTGAGTAAGGATCAGTGGAGAGCTCTAGTGAATAATTGGATAAGCCAAAAAGCAAAGGTACATAGACATTTCTCATGTTTATCATTTACATGTTGCTCTAACAAATGAGCTTTTCTACAAAGTTACAAAGATATGCACATAAGTTTTTCCTCAAATTCTTTGGTAGGATATAAGTGAGCAAAACAGGAGAAACTGTGCAAAGAAGAAGTCCACACATACCGCTGGAACAAAAAGTTTTGCTCGAAACAGGGAAGAAATGGTAAAATTTTATATAACTAATTACATGCATCTCTTTTCTATTCATAATTTATACAATCATCACCAACTCCTTTAATAATTTAATCATATATTAATAGAGAGAAAAAGATCCCGAAAAGAAGTACCCTCATAGGGCTGTCTTATACATCCATACACACCAGCCCAAAAGCGACAAGAACATGAATGGGCATGTGGTATATTCTCACCTCTCAACCATTCATATTTTGCATTGCTATTTCATATGTTGTTTATAGTTACATTGTCCATGTGTTTAGGAAAAGCTGAAGGATATTTTGAAGAATCAACCAGAGTTAGCAGATACAAGCCAAGGAAAGACTGCTTGGAAAGGAGATGCATTGAATAGCATATTAGGAGTAGACAAGCCTGGGCATATACATGGTTTGGGACTAGTTCCTAATCCAAATAAAGTTTTTGATGCGTCAACTTCCCGTCGCTTTCAGAACACACATCTTACTTCATTGGAGGATACACCAAATGAAGCTATTCTATCTGTTAGACTTGAGATGGAAAAATTAGGACAACATATCAAGAATCAAGATGCTGAAATTCTGGAATTAAAAGAGAAGACAAGAAAGATGGAAAGACAATCAAATCAGGTAAATTTATAAGAAATTTACCGTTATTTATGCTATGAACTAATTTTATCTATTGGTATCACAGGAAAGTTCAGTTCTAATTCCTACACTTGGAGATGCTCCTTCGGTTGATGGACAAAATTCCAAAAGGAAAGTATGTACCTTTTTGAAGTACATAATAAAATTTCTCAAAGTTCACTCAAATAAATATGGTCTCACCTTTTCTTTTGCTATCTGTAGAGAGTATATGGTTCTTCTCCTAGTCAAGAACTCAGTATGGTTTTGCAACCAAATAATTTGATGGTAGTGTATGGATATATTATTACATTCCAACAGCACCTTTAGAGAAAATATTTATTTTGCTTACCTTTCGCTACAGATCAAGCAATGCGGTTCCAATGATCCGGACTTGCAACCATCAAACAAACATTCAATTGCAGATAAGGTTTGTTCATTTATATATTGTTTGGAACCCAGCATTGTTGAGGATGAAACAATTATGCTTGCACTTTTTGCAATATCAGTGTTTACATGTCTTTCGTGTCCGTGAGTATCAGGTGAAAAACTCACGTACGGCTAGGTATCTGCATGCATTATGCTTGAATTATGCTGTACTACCATATGTTTCTAGCTAGCATGGGTTCTTGGATATATGCATTAGAACAGAGAACACAAGAGCAAATCGAGTTCTTAACCAACAAATGTCACTCAATGATGCAAAACTGAACATAGGTAACTGCAAGGCATCTAACTCCAGGTCTTTGCCATGCTCAGCATTCAAAACAAAGTAACATAAATAACAACGCTGTTGTAGCCATACGGGGCTCAGTCAGCAGTATGTACAAGTGGGGCATGGGCTAAACTATACATGATGCAAACAAGTGATAATGAAAAACGCCTTAGCACATGTGTTAGTGTGAGAGAGAAACCTTCGGTCTTTTGCATAGTATTGTTGTAGTACTTGTAGTTGAAAAGCACATTACCAGCTCTTAACCTGTGGAAAACAAATTTTTCTATCTGTTAACTTGGTTATATCAAAATGCAAATGTATTTGACAAAGCAGAAAGTTAAAGGGAAGTGTTATAATAAGGCCTGGCCAGACACCAGGTCAGCACAGGCTTCGGCTAGGCTGACTTCAGCCTGATCACAAAAGGCTAGGCTCAACTAGCATAAGAGCCCAGCAAACCTGGCTTGGTAGCCAAAACCCCAGGCAATAGGCATGAACAGAAATTTGATTATACTGACTCCATTTTATGGAACATCATTCTTTCGGATGGCAAATAATTAACTATCTTAGTGTAGTTACAGCCCTGGCATGGTGCATCACAAGCTAGAAATAACTATTATCAAGATTTGCATCATTACCTTTTGTGAGAACAAGCACTGGCAACCTACTCAACTCAGTCAAAAACTCAATGGATACCTCTCTGCAACCTGCTTATTGTTGTACGTGTAGCATGCATGTCTTGCCAAACTTGTGATGTATTTGTTTTTTTTTATCATAGAACAAAGAAGCTTTGGTACAGAATGATAGTGCACGACAAGGAGAGAAAATTGCTACTGAACACATTGTTAGTTCACTGTACTATTTAGAACCTTTTACCATTCTGAAGCATCGCGGTTTCTTGTTAATTAATTGTTGCATTTCAATTTAGAACAAGGAACCAGACACCCCACTAAACGAAAGACAAAGAATAAGTGTAGTGTCGACGACACAAAAGGTATCTTTTCATTCATCATATGTAATTTTTTCCAATTTTTAGGGTTTGGAATGTTTATTTCTGATAATTTTACTCCTTTCTATCAGCATGATGTCCAGAACAAAAAGGTCTCAAAAGGAGCTAATGCAGCAATGCTTGCTAATGTAAGCACACACCTTCTAAGTGTTTTTATCTCTATTATGTTTTTTCTAAGATTATACTTGCACTGGACACTAATATTCTACATAATATCTTTTGTAGAAACAACAATGTGGTTCACTCAGTTGGTTGGGTGCCAGTTCACTAGCAGTAAGAGTGCTCAACTTTATTTCATACATGATTATTTGGGAAACAATTGCTCTACTTTATTTCATACATGATTGTTTGGAAAAATTGCTCTATAAATTATTTGCTCATGTTCATTTGTTTGTGTAATAGGTCGGCACTAAAGTATTCTTGAAGAGCATAACAAATCAAAACAAGGACGTTGCTCTTGCTACAATTGTAAGTTGCGATCCAAAATATAAACTTGATGGTGCTGAAATATCAAGTGAATTTTGGGCAGTGCATGTCAATTCTGCATTTGTGAAAACTGAAGAGTTGGTACGGAAACGCAAGAACTGCACCATCATTGGTAATGCAGCAGGAACAAAAATTGCATGGCCTTCAACCTTTGTATGTCACTATTTTTATGCTTTACTACTTTAATAATGTGATGTTGTTTCTTCCTAATGGTGTGTTAACAGTTTAATTTTTTTGTTGTAGATTGAAAAGATAAATGGATGATGATATGGGTGACAAGTCGAATGCAAGGTGGAGAATGGTGTCATTGTTGGATGATTTTTCAATACTTCTTTGAATTTTAGTAAACTTTTAGGGCAGTATGTTGTGAACAAAATATTTATATCATGTGTCATATGGATGGTGTTCTATGTAATGCAACGATTTATATCTAATATATGATACGTTCCTCTTGAGTATATAATGATATTGAATTTTTTTCACTTAACATCTGTGTTATAAGCAATGCGTGGACCTAATTATAATTGTTGCCAATATACCAAATAATATTATGCATGTCATATATGTACCAACGCTTGCAAGTGTTGCAAATACTTAATTATATTTGTTGCATAGCAATGTAAAATTCATTCGAGTAGTGTGAGCACCAACATATATAAGCGTTGCTAATCTCTCATTGTATATGTTGCTATCTTGCAACGCTTTAGCTCTCTTGTTACCAACGGATGTATATGTGTTGCATTGTACCCTTGCAACGCCCAAAAACGCAACGGATCTTAATCCGTTGGTAATGACACTAGCAACGCTTTTATGGACATTTAGATACGCATGAATGCGTTGCTATAGGAGGGTTCATCTTGTAGTGCATCTATGCGCACAGCCCCTACCTAGCGTGCCAACTGTTGGTGTTTTGATCCGGCAATAATGAATATGGGGCAGTGTATGCGTAGCAGATCTAGATGGGTGCACACGGGACACAGAGTTTAGACATGTTCAGGCCCTTGGGAAGAGGTAATACCCTATGTCCTGTGTTTGGTGGATTGTATTATTCATATACCGTATGTCGTAAGACCTCAAGAAGAGCTCTCTAGGTTGCTAGGGTTTGGACATGTATCATCTCTATGAAAGCCTATATGTTGCTTATCGATCAGGGAATCCCTCTCCTGCCTTATATAGGCGGCAAGGGCAGGGTTATACAAGCCTAGATCGGTTTATAAGTAGATTTCCTATTCGGTTACAATTAGATCCTGTGATATCGGGTAGGTACAGGTTTATGTCTTGTACTCCAAGTCGATGGAGCACCCCCGTGTAGAAGTCGGACTCCAAGTAGTCGGCCCGGCCCACCCTATGACCAGAGGGCCGGCTTTGTCCTCTTTACGATATCCGGGTGCTATGTCATCGTCAGTAGCCCCCGAGTCCTTCACGATCTGGCTGCAACTTGTCTTGGTAACGCCTTCGCCCAAACCAAGTGCTTTTTGCCTTCCCCCTGGGCAAGTTTCCCGAGTGGTATCTGCCTGAGCGCGCCTCCTTGTTGCTTGCAGGGAGATTGTGAGGGACTCATAGAACTCCTACGGAATAAAAGTAATAAGCCGAGTAATATTCACCCGTAGGGCTAATAACGGGTAAGTCCTGGTGGTATCTGGTCATTTCCAGCGGATGGAGACCGTCTATCGACCCAACGGGGGGCATACCATAAATCCTAACTGAATTCCTGAGTGGCACCTGGTTACCCGAGTGGCTCAAGTCCAGCTAGTGTCCCTCTGGGGAATACTCTCAGAATTCACGTCAGAACCAGAACACAGGCTGTAGCGCTTCGGTCCTGAGTCATTCGGTGTCCGACTAGTGGCCCACTGGAGGCGCACTACTGCCGCCTTTCACTTGGGTGTATTCAAGTGGCTGTGAACCCCTGGAGGTCAACCACCGAAACCCTTCAAACTGTAACGTTTTTGGTCCCGAGTTGTTCGGTAACCGACTAGCAGCCCGTTGGAGGCACGTTACCATTGCTCTTTATTTGGGGTGCATTCAAATGGCTATTTAACCCTTGTGGGCCGACCGTTGAATCCCCTGGCCCAGCAACCGCTAGAAGCGGAAACGCCGCGCCGTCCTGGCTGCCGTCCCATATAAAGCGGGGGAACATAGTGGAAACGGCTTTACCCTACTTCATTTCACACTTAAATCTCCTCAGCGTGCCGCACCCCTCGTCTTCTCAGCACCCTGCCGCCTTTTTGCATTCCCAGCGCCCGGAAACGCCGCCTCGTCTTCTCAGCCCACGCCGCCACCATCATTTCGCCCATAACACCGCCGCATTGTGCCCATCTCACCACCGCACAGAGCTCCACGCATCTGCTCTACCATCCTATCCAGCCGCATCTAGATCGGAATTCAAAAACCCTAGATCCGGACTGCCACCGCTAAATGCCCACCATCATCAAGGAGGTGGATTTGTTTGGAGAGGAGAAGAACTCAGTGCCGCGGTCCACATTCGACGAAGAGAGCTATCTGGTTGATCCGATGGCGGTTTGGGCAAAGTCCACAGCGACGGAGGCCAGGCTACAAGCCCTGGTGGACGTGAGGGTGCTGCCACCCAAAGAGTTGATCGAGTGGCACGCAGCCGACGGGGAGGATTTCCCCACTCCCAACACGGGTGAGGTCTTGTCTTCGCCTTCTTCTTCTCTCGGGGTTCTCAGTTCCGGCCCACCCTTTCCTGCGTGGGCTGCTGTACTTCTACGGATTAGAGCTGCAGAATGTTTATCCGAACGGGATGCTACACGTGGCCTACTTCATCACCTTGTGCGAGTGCTTCTTAGGAATAGAGCCGCACTTAGCCTTGTGGAAGCAGCTATTTGTCGTCAAGCCCCAGCCAAGCAAGAACAGCCCTACTGTGGTAGGGGGCGCCGGGTTCCAGTTGAGGGCCGACGCTGTTAAGAACTATTTGGATCTTCCCTTTCAGTCATCCAACAAGGGATGGCACTCAGAGTGGTTCTACTGCTCCAACCTCAAGCTTCCACTTCCGAGGTTCGAAGGTCAACCTCCCGAGTGCAAGGCGAGCTGGACGGAGCTTCTGAGAGATTGGGAATGCCCTGGGGTCGAAGTCCTTCAAGGGCACCTTGCCCGAGTGCTTCAGCCTGGAGTTACCAGGGTCGGAGTCATCTCGACCTTCATCAGCCGTCGGATCCAGCCCGCAAAGCTAAGGGTCTATCCGATGTATGAGTACATCAACCAACAGGATGTGACCTGGGAATCAGCCGACGTGTTCTCGGAAGAAGAAGTACGGCGCCAGGTCGGGAGGCTGATGGCCTAAGGAACGAACCTGGATACCTCCGGGCACCCGGCGCCCTGCAGTCTGGCCAACCCCCCAAGCAAGGTGAGCGATCAATCTTCTGACATTGTTATTTGTAGTTTGTGCTATAATCGAGTCATACTCGAACTGCGTTTATGCAACCCAACTTCGAAGGATCTCTTCGGGTTCAGCTCCAAGGCTCCTCTTCTAGAGAATGAGCCTTGGAACCAGCCACCGTATACCGGCATCCCCAGCGGTGGGCAGCCACCGTAGGGGAGGGCCAGAACATCTACCGCCGGCACCGAGTCATCGAAGTGGGGACACCCCGGTGGGGGAGCCCAGTGCCCCACCGCCGACTGCGGTAGCTCATGAAGAAGGCCCTCAGGAAGAGGAGGATGACGTCCCCCTCATTCGGAGGGGGGAAAGAACTGTTGATGCTGCTTTTGGGGGACAGGGCAGCTCCTTTGCCCATCCTGCCCCACAGCATCAATGACCACTGAGGAGCAAGGAGGCTCCTCGACGTCGGCGGCTCCAGTGACTACCACAACGGGACGGTGAGCCCCGGATCCGAAGAAATGCCACAAAGTGCCAAGATCCGCCAGGTATGTCGCCGAGTAAGCGCCCTTTTGTCCCCCATTATAGTAGTGAATAGCGATAATCTTGGTTGTTTTTCTAGGCCGAGGACCACGGGGACTATCCCAAAGGGCAAACCGAGTGCCCAGGGATCAGGCCCCCAGCCGTCTTCTCCTCCAAGGGCCGCCAGCGCCCCTTCAGCGCAGCAATCTCCCCAACAGGGCAGTGCATCTCTGACCCCGCTGCCTGCCCAGCAGTCGAAAGAGTCGAGCACCGGAGCGCAGGCTCTAACTGCAGCCGAGCCGGCGGCGGGTCCCAATCAGGAGGTGGTGCGGATCGTCCCACCGTGCCCTAAGGGGACCTCGGTGCTGCCGGTGGAGGAGATCGACATTGGCCGTGTGCCGTCACCTCCGCTAGGTTTCCACGTGGAGTTCCAACCGCTCTAGGTTCGCCAGATGAACCCCGCGAAGTGGGACAAAGTTCTGCATGAGATCGACGACGTCCGGGAGCTGGAAGAGTGGGAAGGCGCGATGGGCGCTGCCAACCAACTCGGAGCCCAGCTCCCAGAGTTGGTGAAGGCTTCCCAAAAAAACCTCGAGGCCATGAAGGAGAGCGCCTACTTGGTGGACGGCCAGCTTCAGCCGTTGATGAGGGTATGTTTTCTGCCCTTGTGCCTTCTTCACTTTGTGTGTCATGAATGCACAGACAGTGCACCCTTAGGGATGTAGCCCCCGAGCCTCCGACCGACTGGAACAGTCGGGCGGAGGTTCTTTGTTAACTTGTAGATTTCACATTGGGAGCACGATCAGTGCACCTAATGGGTGTAGCCCCCGAGCCTCCACTCGGTTCATGGAACCGAGCGGAGGGTCTTTGATTAATTTTTCCAAGTAGCTAACTAGCTTTCGCATCTGTGCAGCTATTAACCAAAAGGTCTCGGGACAAGACCGAGTTCCTCCAGGATCAACTGCCCGCCTTGGACCGACTCGGCCAGCGCAAGGCCGAGTGGGTTAACCTGAAGGGCACCCTGTGCGCGACACAGAAACAAGTGCACACACAGGAGGCCGAGGTTGCGGCGGCGAAGCAGGAGGCCTGCAGGGAGGCTGCTCGAGCTGAAGGTAATGACTTTACTGTACTGACTGTTTCTAGCATCTTCTACAGCCTTTACTGTACTGACTGTTTCTAGCATCTTCTACAGTTGCTGAAGCCGAGGCTACCAAGCTAAAGAAGGAGCTTAAAGCCACCCCCAGGTCAAGGAAGAGCTCAAGGCGGTGAGGGCTCATGTGCGGCAGCTTGAGGTGGAAAAGGCTGCCACTGAGTCTTCGCTGAAAGGAGCGCAGAACGCCGCCGCTGGTAAGCCCCCGACTCGTTGTCCGATTAGTCGAAATCTGTTGAGTAGTTTGCTGATGCCGTTTTGTGATCATTGTAGTGCTGCAGACGCGCTTTGAACAAGCGCATCAAACAGCCGGGTCGTTGAAGGCTGCTGCTTTAACAGCCTGCGATGCCCTTTGGGAGGCCAACCCGACTCCAGCTCGCGCGGAGGCGATCGTGGAGTGTCTTCAGCAAGTGCTCGATCAGGCAAAGACATTGCTGAAGGAGTCGACGTGGTCCGGGACCCAATTGGCACTCGCAGTGGCAAAGTCCCACTACCCATCGATCGATGTAGGAGCGATCGAGGAAGGACTTGCCGCCGATACCACCGACGAAGAGTTTTCCATGCTGATGGAGGAGGTCCAGTCGGCGGCGAACACCCTCGCCGATAGCATTGATCTGTAAAAGTAGGCATAAAACACTTGAACCGTTTCATATGCATTTTAAGTACTCGGGAAGGCCGAGTGTAACTTGTTTATGCATATCGTGGTTAACTTGTGTTTGCTAATCTCTCTATTTGTAAAAATTTGTTCGTGTGTAAGTTAACCCTTTGTGTGTGCTCTTGCCGACCCGTCGTAGCCCCCGTTGCGTAGAGATTAGCCGTGGGTTGTTTCCCATGTAGCACAGGTTTGTGGCGTAGACCGGTGATCGAAGACGAAGAGTTAACGCCAAGCTTTTTACATAGTACTAAAATAATTGTGTGAAGGAGAAGAGCCCGAGTGCGCTTGGGCGCACCCAGCGTGATGTAGCCCCCGAGTGTCTACTATGCGTGGGCGGACATAGCAGGCCAGTCGGGAACCCCAAGAATTGGCCAAATGGACCAAAGAAAAATGTATTCATTCATACTTAAAATATGAAAGTACAAAGCTTAAGCATAAAAGCGACGTAGCTGTTCAATGTTCCAGGCGTTGGTGATGAGGTTGCTGTCCTTATCCATCAGCCGGTAAGCCCCCGGGCGTAATACTTCAGTGACCACGTATGGTCCCTCCCATGGCAGTGAGAGCTTGTGCATCCCCATGTTGGTCTGGACTCGGTGCAGGACAAAGTCATCGATGTTAAACACGCGCCCACGTATGTGCCGGCTGTGGTAGCGCCATAGGCCCTGCTGGTACTTGGCCGACCAAAGGCAAGCGACTTCTCGTGCTTCTTCGAGCTGATCAACAGCATCTTGTATTGCTTCCTCCGATTGTTCCTCGACGTAAGCATGGATGCGCGGTGAACCGTGATCCAATCAGTCGGCAGTATGGCCTCAGCTCCATATACCATGAAGAAAGGGGTATAACCGGTTGACCGGTTGGGTGTAATCCTCAAGCTCCAGAGCACCGAAGTAACTCTGCTGCCCATTTGCCCGCAAACATCTTTAGGCGCTAGAAGATCTGAGGTTTTATGCCTTGCATAATCAAACCATTGGCGCGTTCAACCTGCCCGTTTGTGCGTGGGTGTGCCACTGCGGCGAAGTTGAGGCCAAAGTTGTAGTCGTCACAGAATCGGAGGAAGACACCGCTGGTGAACTGAGTACCATTGTTCGTGATGATGCTATTAGAGATGCCAAACCGGTACATGATGTCCCGGAAGAGTTCGACGGCCTACTCTGCAGTGATCGTGGCAATTGGCTTAGCTTCAATCCACTTGGTGAGCCTATCGACGGCGACGAAGAGATGTGTGTAACCCCCGGGAGCTGCCCTGAGGGGACCAACCATGTCCAGACCCCAAACAACAAAAGGGCCACGTGATCGGGATAGTTTGGAGTGCTTGAGCTGGCGCGTTTGTTTGACGGGCAAAGTATTGGCATCCCTCGCAGGTGCATACGATGTGTTTGGCATTGAGATGGCAGTCGGCCAGTAGAAACCTTATCGAAAAGCTTTCCCGACTAGCGACTTCGGCGCTGCGTGGTGCCCGCAGATCCCCGAGTGAATGACGCGCAACAGCTGCTTCCCCTGGTCTTGAGATATGCACCGCTGGACAATTCCGGAGCTGCTCTTCTTGTAAAGGTCGTCGTTGATTATGGCGTAAGCTTTGGCACGCCGCGCAAGGTGCTGTGCCTCGATCTGATCCTGTGGGAGTGTGTCCCGTAGGATGTAGTCGAGGAAAGGCGTCGCCTAGTCGGGATTGATGACCAAGACCTCTTGCGCAATCTGTTGAATGCTATCAGATCCCTCGGGGTGTGGTTCTTCGGTCTCAGGCGCCGTCTCCATCTTGATGGAGGGCGTATGCAACTCCTGGAGAAAAACTCCAGCCGGAACAACGTCCCGACTGGACCCCAGCTTGGCGAGTGTGTCTGCAGCCTCGTTGTCTCAGCGGAGGATGTGCGTGAGCTCGAGGCCGTCGAACTTGACTTCAAGCTTGCGAACCTCTTGGCAGTAGGCTTCCATGATGAGGTCTCAGCACGACCATGCCTTCATGACCTACCTGACCACCAATTCGGAATCTCCACGGGCAAGGAGCCGACGAATTCTGAGTGAGACTCCGGCGACGTTGTTGGACACAGGGAAGTGGATCTGTAGCACGTACTTGAAGCGTTTTCCCTTTCGGAGAGATGAGTACGATGCCAGCCCCCCCCGCCTTGAAGCATTAGTGAACCGTCAAAGTAGAGCGTTTCGAGGTCGACGACAGAGGGCGGGGATTGGACTTCCATCCACTCGGCCATGAAATCAGCAAGAGCTTGGGACTTGATGGTCGTGCGAGGGGTATAAGCTATGCTGAATGCCATTAATTCCATTGCCCACTTAGCAATCCTTCCAGTGGCATCGCGATTGTTGATGACGTCAGCAATCGGGAAGGAACTGACCACCGAAATCGGGTGTCCTTGGAAGTAGTGGACTAGCTTCCAAGAAGTTATGAACACTGCATAAATGATCTTCTGTATCTGTGGGTACCTTGCTTTAGACTCGGAAAGCACTTCGTTGATAAAGTAGACTGGCCGCTGAACCTTCTGTAGTGGCCTGGCTCAGAGCACTCCACGACCAAGACAGTGCTAGCCACCTGGGTAGTCGCTGCAATATAGAGGAGCAGCGGTTCGTTGGGCATCGGGGAAACTAGCACCGGGAACGTGGTCAAGAGCTTCTTCAGCCCGTCGAGGGCGTCTTAGGCTTTAGACGTCCAGGTAAAGGTGTCCAACTTCTTCAGGAGCTTGTAGAGAGGCAGGGCCTTTTCGCTGAGTCGAGAGATAAATCAGCTGAGGGCCGCCATGCACCCAGTTTTTTGGTGGTCCCATCTTGACGATGGCCTCGATCTTCTCCGGGTTAACCTCGATTCCTCGTTCGGAAACGATGAAGCCAAGTAACTTTCCTGAAGGAACTCCGAAGATGCATTTCTCCGTGTTGAGCTTCATGTTGAATCGCCTAAGGTTGGCGAATGTTCCCCCAAATCCGTCAGGAGATCATCCATCTTCTCGGCCTTTACCACCACGTCATCGACGTAGGCTTGTACGTTCATTCCAATCTACCCCTGGGGGCAGCGCTATATACACCATTGGTATGTAGCGCTGGCGTTCTTTAAACCGAAATGCATTGAGATGTAGCAGAAGGCCCCGAACGGAGTGATGAATGACATCTTGATTTCGTCGTCCTCCTTCATCTTGATTTGATGGTAACCCGAGTAGGCACCGAGAAAACACAAAATCTCGCAGCCGACGGTGGAGTCGATCACCTAGTCGATGCGAGGTAATGTGAAGGGATCTTTGGGACATGCTTTGTTGAGGCTCGTATAGTCAACGCACATCTTCCATTTTCCATTCTTTTTGCGAACAAGAACCTGGTTTGCTAACCAGTCGGGATGGTATACTTCTTTGATAAAGCCAGCCGATAGAAGCTTGGTTATCTCCTCTCCTATTGCTCTATGCCTGTCCTCAGCAAAACGGTGCAGGTGTTACTTGACTGGTTTGGCATCCGACCGAACGTTCAGAGAGTGCTCGGCAGCCTCCCTCGGGACTCCAGGCATGTCCGAGGATGTCCATGCAAAGATGTCCCGATTATCACGGAGGAAGCTGACGAGCGTGCTTTCCTATTTGTCATTGAGTGCAGTCCCGATCTGCGTCGTCTTGGAGGAGTCTTCCGGATCGATCTGGATCATCTTGGTGTCCCGCGCCGACTGGAATAATGTCGATGCTGAAGTCTTCTTGGCTAGGGGTGCTTCCTCAACCACAGCCGACTTGAGGCTGTGATACGGAGGGCTCCCAGTCTTCATGATTTGGACAAGGATAACTAGGAGGGCCTAGATGAAATCCCAAACCAACAACAAAACCCCAACGGGTTAGCCTTTGCAACTAGGACTCAAATCAACTCCTCCTCTCATTGAATGCCTCGATTACCATCCGGGGGCACGCACCGGTCCTTACAATCCAAGGAAGATTACAAGGTCTAAGATGGAACTCCTAATCTAGAGGGATTAACCCTAGATGAGGAGCAAAGCTCTCTTAAGTCTTAACAACAGGTCTAATCTTGATTAGGGTTTGGGTACGGGTATTTATAGTCCTAACCCCGTAACCCTTGGAGGCTAAGCCATCTCATTACATGGGCCTCGGCCTGTTACTGTGCGCAAACAGTGCGCCCGAACATTCCGGGGTACCTTGCCCGGAATGTCCAGACGTGGTGCCTGGACATTCCGGGGTAACTTTTCTGGAATGTCTGGACGTCTTGATCAATGGACGTCTGGGGGATTGGACTTGTAGCCACGTGTGCCATTTGTGCCGAGACTTTTTTTTGGTTTAATTTTTTTGGTTTTTCAGATTTAGGAACCGAATTAGCCTACAATTTTATGGGAACTGACAATTCGGTTAATAGAAAATTTTGTTCGGTTTTCAATTAAACCAACTATTCAAATCAGACAACTTAAACCGTTTTTACATGCATTATTTCACTATTTTGGTTTCTCCGGTTCAGTTTACAGCAGGGTTTTTGGTTTTGCTGACACTCCGGGCAGCAGTCGTCCGGAGATTCCGGGGGTGACGTCCGGAATGTCCGGATGTGGAGTCGGAATGCGCTGCTCTCAGGTACACATCCGGAGGATCCGGGGTTGGTGCTGGAGTGTCCGGACACCATCCCGAGAAGTTCTCTTTAGCTTGTGCATCCGGAGTGTCCGGGCCAGGACCTCCGAACTGTCCGGATGTGGAGTCCGGAGTGTCCGGACTAGAATTTCCGGAATGTCCGGATGTGTATTCCAGGCAGCCCCTCGGGTCCTTCCTCCAATTGGCTTCGCTCCATTCGGTTGGTCCTTCATACCTGAGCAAGAATAGAGTCGAAGCATTAGGTAGTACACCATTCAAACTCAAGTCAATTGGGGATGTATCAAGGAATAGATTCACCTCATGTTGTAAAGCCTTAGCTCAAGCTCTTGTCATTGGGACACTAGGTTTTGGAGGTGGACTTGAGTGACTTGAGTGAGTTGCAGAGTCTTCACCCTTGGTGCCGGTGATGTCCACATCAGGCTATCAAGCTCAGCTGCCACGATTTGGGTTGCGGTGAGGTTGCACTTTTCCAAGTCACATGCGTAAGCGTGCTAGAAGTTGCTTTGTACCGTTATTATCCCGTGGGGACCCGGCATCTTGAGCTTCAAGTAGACATAGCTAGGAACGGCCATGAATTTGGCGTAGCAGGGACGCCCCAGGATAGCGTGATACGAGCCTAGGAAGTCAACGACCTCAAAAGTGAGGGTCTCGGTCCGGAAGTTGTCAGGTGTACCAAAAGTGATCGCCAAAACGATCTGCCCGAGCGGTCTTGCCAGCTTGCCGGGCACAACCCCGTGGAAGGGTGCGCCAGTGGGCTTGATCTCTGTGTGGGGAATCCTATGTCGTCTATGGTCTTGACGTAGAGGATGTTCAAACCACTCCCTCCATCCATGAGAACCTTGGTGACGCGGACGCCGCGGATGATTGGATCCATCACCAAAGGGAACCTTACAGGGTGAGGTATGTAGTCAGGGTGATCCGAGCGGTCAAAAGAAATTACGGACTCGGACCATCGTAGGTACTGGGGCACAGCCGGCTCAATCATGTTGACTCGTGGTCCGTGAGCTTTTGGCGACGCCTGGACTCATAGTCATTCGGACCGCCAAAGATCATGAGGCACGCAGTCTCCTTTGGGAACTCATTGGCCCCATCTGGAGGAGGCTCCTTTTGGTTCCGGCTAGGGGCAGAAGGCTTGTTCAGCTTCTTTAAGAAATTACAGTCACGCGTGAGATGATTTGACTTTGGTCCATGGAAGTGACACGACTGGCCCATCATCTCCTCAAAAGTGGCATTACCGCGCTGAGGACGGCGCTGCAGAGCGCGCTCAGTGGTGGCAACAAGGTCTCCACTCTTGCGTTTCTGATGTTTCTTCTTGGGCGACCCGAGACGATCCTTCATCTTGGGGGACTCAGGAGCCTTGCCCTTCCCCCTGTCGTCCTTGGTCACGCTGCGAACAACCTCTTCGCTAGTTGCGAAGTTGTTTGTGATGTCGAAGAGCTCTTGCTAGTTTGGGGATTCTTACGTGCGATCTTGTGGATGAGGTCTGTGCTCCGAACACCCTTGGAGAAAGCGGTGATGATGTCGCCCTCCCTGACTTCGGGCAGAGAGTTCTTCTTTTTGAAAAAGTGTTGGATGTACTCTCTGAGGCTCTTTCCTGCTTCCTGGGTACAATTGTGGAGATCCCACGCGTTTCCAGGCCTGTTGTAGGTGCCCTGGAAGTTGTTCACGAAGAGGGTCTCAAGATTGGCCCAGGACTGGATGCTGCCCTGAGGCAGGCTGGTGAGCCAAGCTCGGGCTGAGTCGGCTAAGAACAGGGGCAAGTAGTGGATCGCGACATAATCGTTGCCTCCATTGATCCTGCACCCCATGTGATAATCGGCCAGTCAGATGTCTGGCCGAGTCTCGCCCGTATACTTGTCGATGTCGGTGACTCGGAATCGTGGTAGGAAGATGACGTTGCAGATGCGAGGGTCAAACGTCTTCGGGCCTGCGTAGGCCATGCCGGAAAGAGTCGGAGAGCGGCGCTGGCTAGTAGCGCGGCAATCGCCACTGTCGCCGTGGTGGCCGTCACGGTTGTCTCTCCCTGTGTCCTAACAGGCGTAGCGTCTGGCCTCGAGGGTGTCCCATACGTCGTGGTCGGGTCCGAGTCGGCTATGTACCGACCCGGCGGGGTGATTATTTTTCCCCGTGCTGCGATGAGCGCGGTGTCTTGCCTCGAGAGTGTCCCATACATCACGGTCCGGTCCGAGTCGGTTACGAACCGACCCAGCAGGGGGATGAGGCTTTGGGTTGGTATAGTGACCTTCAGTGGCGTGTGAGTTCCTTGGCGGGGAAGAGCGCCGGCTCCGGGTGCTCGCAGGAGAAGCTGCGCGGACCTCGAAGATCTCGGCCTACTAGAGAGCTGCCTCTTCCATCAGGATTCGGAGCCGTCGGAGATCGTCTTAACCTGGGGTGCCCTCGGGGATATTGATGGCGCGTGCTACCACCGTGGCGGCTACGAGGTTGTGACTGGGGAATGGAAATATCGGGCCGCCGTCCCTCTCGCGCATGCGGAGTGCATTGTTGACCTGATGCCCTCGACCCCGCATGTCCTCATTACGCTATCTTTCCTCGTGCTGGCAAGCGAGCACGGTTTGCTGCTCAGCCAGCATCTCCTCCTTGGCAAGAAGATGGAGCTGGGTGGCTTCTAGCTGATCGGGAGTCTGATCTGCGATGGGGGTTTTCTAGTCACCGTTGTTTGCTAGTGCTGCCGAGCCAGCCATGAAGACCTCCCGAGAAGGGTGATGACTTCCCAAACTCTTGAAACCATCCGAGTCGTAGTCGAGGATGGGCAAGAGAGGCTTGATTGCGCCAACCAGTCGGGATCCCTGCTTGACGGGTGAAAACCCATGTTCAAGCAGTAGATTTGATTTTCATGCAACCTCGTCCTCCGAGAAAGTCGCCAAGGCCATCGACTCAGAGGAGAGTTCTAGTGGGGAAAGCGATAAAGCCTCCATCGACCGGCTGGAAGCCGAGTCGCAGAGGTGGAGTTTGCCGAGCTTGTCGGCGATGAAGTCCAGTTTTCCAAAACGGAAAACTTGTCCTGGATCGGCGACAGGATCCAGGAGACCGAACCTCACGGATCAGCTTGGAGCGAAGTCGCCATTATTGTTGGAGAAACCCATCTAGATCTGTTCAGATGGATCTATGCGCACAGCCCCTACCTGAATATGGGACAGCGTACACGTAGCAGATCTAGATGGGTGCACACGGGACACAGAGTTTAGATAGGTTCAGGCCCTCGGGAAGAGGTAATACTCTACATCCTGTGTTTGGTGGATTATATTACTCGTATACTGTATGTCGCAAGACCTCGAGAAGAGCTCTCTAGGTTGCTAGGGTTTGGACATGTATCGTCTCTATGAAAGCCTCTATGTTGCTTATTGATCAGGGAATCCCTCTCCTGCCTTATATAGGCGGCAGGGGCAGGGTTACACAAGCCCGGATCGATTTATAAGTAGATTTCCTATTTGGTTACAATTAGATCCCGTGATATCGGGTAGGTACAGGTTTATGTCTTATACTCCAAGTCGATGGAGCGTCCCCGTGTAGAAGTCGGACTCCGAATAGTCGGCCCGGCCCACCCTATGACCAGAGGGCCGGCTTTATCCTCTTTGATGATACCCGGGTGCCATGTCATCGTCAATGATATGATATGTCAATTAAGCTTTTAGAGATGTAAAATATGCATTCACATGATCCATAAGATATATTTTGGACAAATACCAATAAAGATCAACAATAAGCTCACCAACTCAAACATGTGTCCAAAATACATCCAACATACATGAGTGCAACTCGGGATGTGCAATATAGAATATAGGCACTCATAACCCTAATTCACTACTCCCCCATAAGCTAATGGTTCCACTAAGGAACAAGCTACTCTCACTATCTCATTTTTACTCCCCACGGAACATATCGATAGCTTCTCCTTCTTTTCCACAAGGTTCTCCCTCAAACACACCCCTTTTGCCCAATATCTTTGTCGAATCTCTCTCCCCCTTTGTCGTCAAGCACCACAAAAGTGCCAAAGAGATGATAATCAAGAGAGCAAGGAAGAGAGAAAGATTAAATGACCAAGGAGGGATGAGAACTTTCACATGTGTATAGATTTCTACATAGCATATAAATGGAGTGAAATCCATCCATATAGAAAGGTGTACACATAGGAGAGCACAAGAAATAGTTGGATTTAGGAAAGATAGATCGAGCTCAATTTAAATTTAGCAAAAATATTGGCATTATAGCATTTTAACTTATTACAAGATGCCAACTTCTCATTAGCTTATAAATTCCAGATGAGCCATAAGGAGGAAAGCATTAGGAGTATGAAGATAGTTCAAACTATAATTCTAGACATCCCAACTAGCAAGAAAAGGAAAATTATAGCAATAGTTGAGATGCTTTGAGTAAGGACTTAGATACAATAGAAAATATATTCATTTTTTTTAATTTGCATCAATATTGCAAGTGAGAGTAACTTAGGCATTTGTTATGCAATGTTCATATTTCACATATTTGGGATTAATGAATCATCATCATGATTATAGAGATCCCACATTATATGCTATTCTTAAGTTGCTCATATTTGCAATAGGGAGTTTTTATATTGCAAGAAACACATTTTGTAGTGATTTTTCATGCTATGATGTAATCTACATAAGGTCAAACCCTTTTCACTACATGCATTAAATGAAATATAAGTTACCGAAGAAATATTGGAGTGATGTAGTAGATCTTTGTTCATCCTCATTTGGCTGCATTAAGCACATGGTGTCCCCACCTTCTTGATGAGTCAAACCTCTAAGAGATCTCCGATGTGCCTAAAACTTATTTAAGTACAATTTGGTCCCTAAACAAATTGGATACAATGAAGTTAGCACAACTTTAACATATAGGATAAACTCCCCCTAAATATGTGCATGTGAATATGAAATTAAATTTTATGCACATCTTTAACCAATTAGGAGCATGGTGGAGTTTTTCCTATACTTGGATCAATGAAATAAAGCAAACAATAATTATCATCTACAATTAGCATATTCATGCAAGACACTTCAAAGATCCAAAGGAGACATAACTTGGACAGGGTACCAATTGAAAATCTAGTTGAAAGAGAATATTAATTGAAAAGACAATGGCACGATGCATACATGATGTCCAAATTATATCCAAAACTAAAACTCAACACATGATCATGAGTTAGATTTATTTTTTACACACAAGAACTAGAGCATACATAATAGACATTTAAGAGGATACTGATAAGCTAATCTCACATAAGTAGATAAATAATTATACACGCAATGAGATAACTAATACCCCATAACACCCATAAAGCAAGATTCCCACAAAGGAAACCTAACTCCCTAGACTCCTCTCTCAAGGGCAACAAATGCAAGGAGAGAAATCCCTTCTACCCTTGACCACACACCTAGGAGGAAACAAGAGGAAAGAAGAAAAAGAGAGCAAATGGGAGATAGGAGGATCATCACGGCAAAAGATGGAACAAGAAGAAGCAATGGCTGAGATGATGATTCAAGCACAAAGCTTGAAGAACAGCTCAAAGCAGCTGCCAGAATACTCCAGCCACAAAGCCTAGAGACTCCGGACCAAGAAGAGATCAGGAGCTGCACTGCATATCTGGACTGTCCGGGGAAACCCCGGAGGCTCCAGACACTCGGATACTCCGGGTTTGTCCCAGACCCTCCGGATGGCCGGACACTCTGGGCTGGCATCCGGGCAGTCTAGTAGCAATCTGGACTGCCAGCCAGACTGTCCGGGCTAGGGTCCGGATCTCCTCTGAGATCTTTGACAAGGATTTTTGTGTTGTGACTTTTGGCGACTAGTTTGATTTTGCTCGGCAAAGACCCTTCTCAAGAATGTTCATCTGAAGGAGCAGCGTCCGAAGTGTCCAAACAAACACTCCGGAAGGAGAGAATAGATAAGCAGTTGGACTTTAAGCACTTAGCTTAGGATTCTTAGTTTTCATAACTCCGACTAGCAACAAATAATCACACAAGACTATAGTTGGAGTTAATCCAAATGAGGAGATGATCCAAATAAGTCTTTGAGGTAATAGGAGCACAAGAAGCATCGAATACCTCAAATTTCAATGAAATCCAAATAGAGACAAAAACTTGGATATTTTGCGACATAGACGTTTGGATGAGTTTCTCATGCTACCAAGAGACTAGATAATCATGTATATCAATTCTTAGTAGCATTCCTCATATTTTCATATATTCTAGGATTGTTATATGCACAAAGCACAACACTCCCCCATAATGTGATACTCTATTAATGTGGTACTCCATTAATTTTTCACAAGAGCCAATTAAAATCGAATAAGAGACAAATGGAGCTCAACTTTATATAATAAACTACATGATGCACTAAGCAATCAAGAGATGCTAGGTTTCTCAAATTGAGCATATTGTTTAACAATTTTACTTGTATGTATTGAGAGTGAGAATTATACATGTTTGTCAATTATGAACTATCATACTATTATGTACCACTTATTCATGCTAGTCATCTAAACATAGCATATTATGATATATACAATGTAGAAGCATATAAGGTATAAAATCTACACATCCCAGGGGCTAGTTAACTAAAAACTATCATGTTAGTAGATACAAGCTACTCAAGCTAAGTATCACCACTTATGCATCCTAGCATACATCACTAACACAAATTGGATATAAAATGTAATCATGCTTGGAGACATAATTCTTACTTAGGCTAGGTGCATACACATGCTAGGGGCAAGTATTTTCATTATGAATTATTTAAAATACAAGTTACCACAAGGAGGTGCATTGCAACCTATACATGCTAGGAAGCACTTAACCTAAAAAGTGCTAGATACAAACCTAAACATGCTAGGAATCTAGCTACACAAGCTAGGGGCTAGTAACTTTTATTGAGTTGAGTTTCGATACATGTTACCACCATAGAGAGGCATTGGACAATTGATGAAGAAATTGTCCACTTGGCTTGAGTTGAAGCAACACGATGGAGAGTTCCATCCATTATTCTAGCCAAGCCTCCAATGCCCTCCCGGATACCTATTGATTAAGTTTGAGCTTGTAGGCCCCCAACCTTGTTGGGTCCTATAAAGTTAGTCACAATAGGTGTAGCCACCCAAATGGTATTTTTCCTCAAACCACTTTGAGTGCCCACAAATTTGGCAAACACGTTTGCCGATTATATCCTTTCTATGCGAGTAATGGTCGTTGACAATGATAGGCTTAGGAAGAAGGCACTACCACAGAAAAGGCTTTTACAGCCGATTCAAAAAGGCTATCTTAGCCAGTTTCGCATCCGGCTGTAAGCAGGGGGAGCTAATAATCCGACTTATCTCAGCCAATTTCCGAAGCCGGCTGGGATACCAACACTTGAGTTGGTTGACCCAGCAAAGCCAACTGAGATAGAACATTGTCTCAGTCGGTTCACAAAATCTAACAGACTGAGATAAAAGAGTATCTCTGTCATTTCACGAAGCTGAACCGACTAAGAGAAAATATTAGCTCAGTTGATTCACTGAAGCAAACCGACTAAGGTAAAACTGTATCTTAGTCACTTCATCCAACTGGACCGACTGTGATAATATACTATCTCAGTCGGTGCCATCGAACGAAACGACTACCGTATTGAATTATCCCAGCCGGTTTATTTAGAGAACCGGCTGGGATATTATTTGGGACAGGTAGGCAGAATTCAGGTTTCTGTCTGCCCTAAAACAAAAAAGACAGTTTATATATCCCAATTTTCTCATATCTCTCCCAGATCATCCCAGAACATAAATAATATAGAAATTCACATGCACATTGACATCCACACCACATTTGAATTCACAAACTCAAGTAGATAGAAATTAGTAAAATGAAGAAGTTCACATTTGAATTTAGTTCACTACACAGCTGAATATACAAGTTTATATCACATTTGAGTGTTGGGCTCAACCGTCGGTTCCGTCGTGGTGGAACTCGCCATCTTCATTGATGACTTGCTGAACAATGAACTTTGCCAATTGCTCTTGAATCTGGGCAAGCTCGTTCTGTGGCAATTCAGTGTCGGGAATAGGTGCAACCTATGAAAATCATAGTGCAGAAATGTAGAAGAATATGGATAGAACAGTATTGTATAAAAACTTCGCTTACCTCGGTGACTCCGATTTTGGCGTCAGCAGCTCGACCCATGAGAAGTGTTATGTGGTGGCAAACATAGAAGCCACATAAATGGGATCCGTCGGGCTGCTGGCGGCACTGAAAACATATAGAATGACTCAATTTAATTAAGTTCTATGTAAACCATATTATGAAGCGCAAATGTGTGGAACTGGATACATACCGGAAATCCCCAGTAGTGTAGTAGCTCATTAGGGCCCCCCTCCTTTGCTTTTTCCCCTCCGTGTGCTAGGTAATATTAGTAGACTCTGAATGATGGTAGAAAAGTTTGATTAGAGTAGTGACCTAATAGAATAGAGTTAGATGAGGTAATTGGTTTACCTATTGAGTAGCCTGCCGATCCTTTTGAAGCTGGTGCCCATCTTCAGTTAAGAGTCCATGTAATAGACCTTGGCCTCACTAAGTATAATAACAATAAGAATCTAGTGGTAACTACATTATCATTAATCCCAAGTTAATTGATGTTGCACCGAAGGTACAAAATACACAAGTATCAAAAATGAACAAGTATGTAGCACTTACCTTCTATTGAAAGGAAAAAGGATGAATTTTTTTATCTCGGCTGCCCTCCATAATAGCTAGCACGTGAACCTCAACAAGTCTTTCAACACTATCCATGATCTGCTCTTAGGCAAGGTGTGGGTCAATGAATCCTATCTATTGAATCCTATACCGAAAACTGACACATCACCCACTTTGCAGTCAGTTTTTTAAGAAAACTGACTGAGGGAAGATTGACCGGTCATGCTCACGGAGAACGAGATGCGTGCTCTCCAGTCGGTTTTGCTCCAAAAATCACCACATTCCACACTTTGCAGTCAGTTTTTAATAGCCATGGGTTGAGGTATCCGTCCAGAATAATTTAAAATTGAACGCACAAAAAATTTCACAGTCAGTTCTGCAGCGGGAACCGACTGAGGTATAAACTTTCAATCGGTTTGGGTGGTAAACCAACTGTGTCCATTCATCTTCAATCGCTGATTTATGCACGAAACTGCTCTCTGCACGTTGCTTCATCTTCTCCAGTGCCGCTCCGCATCTTCCATAAATACTCTGCCTCCGCTCAATCCTGCTCCTTTTCTCCTTCGCTATGGCCTGTCCGCGGCCGTCATTAGTACCGTCGCCCTTCGCAGGTCCTCCATCGCTGATTAGTTGGCCATCCAACTACTCGACTGATGAGGACTCACCGAAGGTGGTGGTCTCCTCCGACGAGGAGACTAACCACTCTACAGATTGGACGCCAAGACCTCTGATGATGACAATTGGATGGCCAACGACTTCCACGGTGGTGTGCCGCCGCTGAGCTCAAAGGAGGAGGTCAACGAGGCTGACCGTGAGAAGGAGGAGGACGACGACGCAGATGAGGACGAGGAGGACGACGAGGATGAGGACGACAGCGACGATAGCCACAACGATGATGAGTAGCAGGGCGCCAACGCCGCCTAAAAGGGCTACTGCACCGATGGCTGCTGGGAGCACATCGACGAGGATGATGCTGGCTGGGAGGACACTGACGAGGATGATGTCAACTGGGAGGACACCTACGAGGACGACGATGACCTCGACAGCTTCGACGGAGGCGACGACGCTAGCGACGGCGGGGATGCAGCCTCCACGGCAACAACGGTGCGATCGGGCCCACCCAGGAGGCAGCGTAGGCTTTATTAGATAATTAATTAGTCTACTATGTAATTAGTACTGCTACTTTGTATTAATTAGGTTTCAAATATATGTTCGATCTCTGCTAGTGTCCAAAAATTGCAAATATATGTTCTACCGTGATCCGTTCGTTCAATCTCTGCCTTAGTGTCCAAAAATCACAAAAACCATTACTGCCGGTTCTCCACAAAAAACCGACTACCAAATGGCTTTGAGCCCATTCAGAACAAAAATCAACTATATTAGAACGTACATTACAGTCGGTTCGGAATAATAAATCGGCTGTATAATTCATACAGTCGGTTCGTTCTAAAAACCAACAAGATGTCACATTATCTCAGCCAGTTATTTCTTTGTAGCTGGTTTTCAGAGATGAACCGGCTGAGGTGGTCATCTTTCCTGTCGGTTTTTAGTAACCGCCTGAGATATGGGGTCTAGGATTGTCATTTTTGTAGTAGTGAGAAAAGCACTAGAGAATGACAGGTGGGCCTAAGGCCACCTGGGTCAGTCAAACTTTGACTAACCCAAGTTGACCTATGGTCCTACTGGTGAGCCTCTGTAGCTAGGAAAATTTTGTTAGAAAAAGTTTATAATATATTTCTTTACTGAGAAAAAGATAAAAATGCTAAAATTGATGAAAATAATAAAATTTGTAGAAAATTCATATGAACTTTGTGAGAACCCTAGTTTTGGGTTAATCGTAAGAGGCGTGAGGTGGAAATCGGATCAACTCGCGCTACTGAGTTGACCTAATTCTACCGAGGATCGTCGTGACCTATGTCGTGAGCTAGGTCGAGAGGGGGAGGAAATTGTTGCGCATTCATGGCATACATGTGATTCCTGGCATTCATTGTTCATACGCATTTAAATACAATTGAAATTTAAATTTTATTGATTGAACAAATATTACAATGTCATGATACAATAACGTGATTACAAAATGACCTAAAGAAAAAGAAGAAATAAAAATTACATATTGCAATATTTCTATCTATATCATTTTAACCTAATCCTTGGATCTTCGAGCCTCCGAAGTCTTCAAGTCTTAAGTGTAGAAGAACGCCGAGAGTCAGAGGGGGGGAACCTTCGGAAATGTTGGTGGTCATCTGAGGTCATCGAGTATGGGTACTCGAGACCGTTGGAATCACGCTATTGCTGTAGGAGGCAAGGGTTTTTGAAATTAGGGTTTTGAAAACGGTATTTTGGAATGCGTGGTTCACTGGCACAGTTCCGCCGACATCCGCAGGGTTAGCTGTGGGGCCAAAATAGTGCCGATGACCTAAATGATTTTTAGTTTTAAAAATAATTTTATAAAACAATTTTGTTTTGAAAGTGTCCGAGGGCCACGTGGCTAAGACCCTCGTTGGACAAACGATACATATACCTATATATGGTTAAGAGAGGTGAGAATAGTAAAATAGGTTTTATTTTCCCTATACTACTTACCTCCATAGTTTTTCTTTTGTTTGAAGAAGATTTTGTTTAAACCAAAAATCAATGGAGATAAGGCACCATCCTTTGATAGTTATCCATCAGCCAACCGAAATTGTCTAAGGTCAAGTATGCTGAACCTTAAGGCAACAATTTCCATCGATAGTCATCCAGCAGCCCACCTTTGAGAGACTTATCCATCATCCATTAACAATTGACCAAGGTCAAGAGTATTTGAAAATAAGGCAACTCATCGAAATGTATATCCAGTAAGCCAACCAGAGGGCCACAGCCAATTTCCTTAGCATACAAGGCAACCAGCAAAATATCAGCCAAGCTGAAATTATCCAACCGACTAAGGCAGCAAAAAGATCAGGCAAAAGCCTTGTAGTAATCCAAAGGAATACTAGCGCAGCCACGAAACAAAACCAGGCAGCAGGAGGCGGCGGAATACTTACCAAGTAGAGCTCAGGAGAAATAGGGACAAACAAAGCTATGCACAGCGGCAGCAGCAACAGCAGTGGCATTGCCATTATTCACAAGAGCTAGCCTTAGAGCTATGGCATAGCAGCCAAGGGAGGAATGGCATAGAAGCCAAACTCCATAGCTAGAAAACCACCCTTACCAGGAGCCATAGCTGTTGCACAGGGGATCAAGAACAGCAGCAAGAGGAGTGAGTCAACCATAGATCAAGAAGAAGAGTCGTAGCAAAGGAGTTAAGCTCAGACGCCTAGAAGAAAAGGGTAGACCACCAGCAGATCAAGAGCAAGAAACCACCGACAAGCCTAGGAGGACAAGCTTACCTTTGTCCAGCCAACAGGTAGAATCTCATCTGAAAATTATCATAATCCCACACATACATGCATTTTAGCACGACAACAGGACCCTCAGAACCCATCACTCATCATAGGAGTTTTAAAAGAGATTTGGTAGAATCTGTTCTTATTACTTTGGCATCAGGAAAGTCTCAAATAAAAATCCTCAGCTAAGGATCATCATAGGGTTTCTATAAGGCAACTTTGGTAGTATCTTGTTCTTATCAGATTTTGTATACCAACTCTCAAGTTCTTTTCTTAGAAATCATCACAGCATACATCAAGCCAACTGCTAGGCAACACATGTTGTTATCTAAAATGATACCTTTCTCTAACCTTTTTCTCAAGCTAACTTTGGGGATACAAATCATTATCAGAAATAGAATAATGAACCAAGTAAAAGCAACTGTTCTTTCGGTTCAATAACTGATAATGATAATGCATTCATGTAGAGAGCAGAAAATGACTAAGATCAAAATTTTATCTGTCCTTTTCAGTTCAGTAAACAGCTATAGGCATACTTTAGTTGGGGGAAAGCCAAAGGGGGGTAATAAGAGAGGAGTAAGCTAGTATCTACTTTTATCAGATTTTAAACTATAGCTCAAGTGAATAATTGTTCTGTAGTTTAACAAAACTGATATGAAGATAAAGAAATAACTTAATGACCATTATATCAACAGCACAAGTACCATATATGTTTTTATCTGAATTACCTTTATCTCAGTCAAAGACCATCATAGGAAATGAAATAGACCAACTAGAATATCCGCTCTATCAGTTCAAGTAAACTGATATGGAAGTAAAGATACACATGAATACATGAGCTATAAAGTAATATAGTCAGCTAAGATTAATTAGGTCTCTTCTCACTAATTTGAGAGCATAAGGAACTAGCAAAAAGAGGCTAAGGACAAGGTAGTATTTGCCTTATTAGAAAGTAAAAATCTAGAAATCAAGCTTAGGTTCGTTTCTCAGTTTCCTCCATTACAGAAATGTGATAAGTTCAAGAACAGCATCTAGTTCCTCAGTTTGAGCAAATTGATGTATGTGAAAAACTTTACCTAGCGTTTAAGCAGACCAAAAATCAGGTTCTAATACTTAAGAAAAAGATATGTATATATGGCATGAGGGTATGTACCCAGCTAAACAAACCACTCATAGGTAACCAAGTTATTAGTGTAGCAATTTTAGAACCTACGCTAATCTTTGCAAATTGATCTAGTCAGCCTATAAACCTGTTTTAATAAGACTGCTAGGAGGTAACAAAAATCGTTAATCATAGCAGCAATCCAAGATGGCAGAGGATAGTTTATTGTGTCAGTTCTTGGTAAGCAATATTAGAACAGGAATAATTAACCTATCTAAAGCAAACCTTACTTTAATCATCCAACAATCGGCCATATCTCCATTACAGGAGCTCTAAGCATATCAGATCAGAACCGCATACTTGAGTAAATAGCTTTAAAGTATTCGGTGAGAGAAATCACGCCATCTAAAAGGAATTGAGCACAAATGCAATCTCAGGATCATGCCAAGTCCAGTTAATTAGACTTTAGGCTAAGTGAATCAACTAGTATAACTAATGCTAAACCCTAGAATTAGAGGAATTGGGGATTTTAGGCAAAAAGGAAATTGGGGAAAGAATGTTTACCTGTGAAGGAGGCCGGCGACGTGAGTGGCCTCACCTCGCCACCGGCGAGGGGCAAACCCGGCAGAGCACCGCCGGAGGCGAGCCTCAACGTCGGGCCACGGTGACCTCGGGCGGCGAGGCGAGACCACCGAGGGAGCAACGAGGAGAGCCGGCGGAGGGGGCTGAGTCCAAACCTCAAGCCCACAACGGAGGCGACACCAGGGGACATCGGCGGCAAGCTGGAAGACCGGGGCGGTCAGCGGGGCACTTAGGAGGCAACGGTGCCAAAAAGAACAAGGGGCAAGGGGAACCAGAGGCAGCGGCAGGCCGGGACTTGAAAGGAGACAGAGGGCCAACGGCGGTGGGGAGGTTGAAGTGGAGAAGAGGAGAGGGAGGACGAGACCGGCCAGTGGCATTTGAGGGGAGAGTCGAGAGGGAGAGCAACCGAGCGGGAAGCGGAGTGAGTAGCCGGTGAGGAAAGGAAAAAAGAAAGAAAAAGAAAAGGGAGGAAAAGAAAGGAGGAGGTGAGAAAAGAAAAGAAAGGGAGAAAGAAAAAAAGTAGAAGAAGAAAAGGAAAAAAATAAATAATGAAAGAAATAAAGCAAAATAAAGAGTGGATACTTATATATATATATGTATTTACATCTTTTGGGAGGAGAGTTAAACTTAAAAAGAAGTTTAAAATTTTGAAGAAACTACTAAGTTAAGAGGAACTTCTTGTAAAAGAATCAAGACTTATCTACAATTTTAAGTTAATTTCAAAATTAGAGTAATAGGTACTATTCTTCCTTAAAGAAGTTGAAAACTAAATTAGTTCTTAAGACCTTTATCAAATCTCTTGAGGAGAAAGATTGGGTGGAAATGTCAAACTTCAAATAAAGTAAATCAAGTGTTAAATTGGTTAAGGTTTATTTATTCTCTTATATAATTCAAAATCGTTGGAATAAGGTTAAAAGGATTAAATCTAAGTTTCCATAAGAACATCTTTAATATGTGCACCATTCTCGCATACATGCATAATGCCATGTCATATGCATTCATACTGAGATTTTTCTGGATTAGTCCTTATCGGACTTTATTGGTTTCTTGCCAGAAGACAGAGTTCAACCAATCAACCCATCGAACTCCATTTCTAATCCGATACCAGGCAAGTCCAGTTTCTTGTTCATGTCCGTTGAGAACGTTTTATAAAATTTCCTTCTTGTCTATAACCTGCACAAAATGAAAACCCATTTTCTAAATTGAATCAACTTTGGCATTGTTTGATCGCCGGTTTTTGGGCGTGATCATGGTGGGTGGTCAAATCCTGGAAAGGGTGCCGGAGGCACATTAGAAGGTGGATTTCATCACACGGGTTTATTTCATATAAGGTTAATGCAACCAATGATCGGATGTGCTTAAGGGTCGTAGTGATCGCGCTTACCACATACCCTGTATGGGCGGGGTTGAGCTAAAGTACATTTGCCCTAGGTCTATCCCCCCCCCCTCGAGAAAGTAGGATCTGGGTAGTTGGACACTGTGAGTATCAACTACCGAGAATGGTTGAACGCTGCGAGTATCAATCACAAGAAAAGGTGGTGTTAACCACAGTAGTACGTTGGACGTGGAGTACCAACATGGGATTGGTAGTCTTGAATGGACTACGACGTGGGGTATAACCGATCGGGCAGCGAAACGGCTCTGTGATCATGGGTACGTGATTCGAGGCTGATCACCTTGGGTACATGCTTATGATCATTTGTGGGTACAGTTGCGCACCTCTGCAGAGTGTAAAGAATCATGGCATTGTCACTCCGTGTTCCCGGTTGGAACTGCGAACCCGACAAGAAAGGGATTCATTGGGAATCCTAGCAGCTTGTGAGACAGGAGATCATTAGTCTCTTTAATTAAACTTGACTCTCTTACCTTTAAAACTGCATTGCTTTTGGAGAACATTGCTGTTCTCAGTAGATAGTGCATTAAACACCTCTTTGCTATTCCTGGACTTGTTGAGTACCTTTTGTACTCATCCCTCTATCTAATTCCTTTGAGTAGACTGTGAGCCGACAACGAAGGAGGAGGTGGTCTACGTCGAGGGCGACGAAGAAGTTCCCGAGGAGCAGGCGACGACGAAGGAGGACGAAGGCGTCGACTACTACGTCGAGTTCCGCGACGAAGACAACGTCGAGTAGAGTAGTAGGTCGAAAGAGTGGTTAGGTATAGATAAGACTTTTGCTCTAACCAAAGAATAATGGTTTTAAATTTCTCATACTTTTGGGAATATGTTATAAGACTTTCTGTTATATTTCGAGTTTGTAAATTAAGTTTGTAATATTTGGACCACTGCAATGCTTCTGTGTGCTACTCTGTGTGATATGCCGTAGACGAGAAGGCACTTCGTCTGCGACATGTCAAAGATCGACATATTACCCAGGAGGGTAGTATGTGGGTCGCCGCAAACTCCAAATGATTTGATTATTTTATAGTTCATATTTTAATGTATAGAATTTAATGGTATAGGTTTCCTTTATTGTACTATTATGAAAATTTTCAAAATTCACAAATTACCGTTAAACCCTAAAATTTGAAATGCAAACTTGAAAATTTCATATCTTTAGTTCTAGAGCTTCAACTGAATGAAATCAATTGCATTAGATTTATAATCTCATTTCCTACCTTTTTGAATGAATTTCATGCATATTTTAGCTTCCAAAATTTTTAGTATTGATATATTGCTTCGTTTCGTTGTTTTCTGGCGTTTCAGTATTTTTCTTCGATAGAACCGGGCAACCAAGAAATTTATGAATTTGATCCTCAGTATAAGCTCAACCAATACCAGCCAGGAAAGCATGTAGTTTGTTGGAAATATTATGGTTAATTTATGCTATGGTTGGATGATGAATGAGTATGCTTGTTTATATGATCTTGATGATGCATTGTTGCTTAAATATGAAACTATTGTCATGTTTCAGAGTTTTTTGTTGTTTATGAACAGCAAGGTTGTTACATTTAAATCGTCTAAATAAATACTTGAACCACTAAAAGTGACATGTAAGAGCCAGGAACTGATACCCATCGAGGGATTCAGTGGGTGGGTTACCTGGACCGATACCGAGTTTGGGGATCCTTTCCTTCACCCATGGCATGAGTGAGGTCGACGGTAAGGTTAGGCCACAGCGCACCAATAACCCACCAGAGCACTCGTGTTTGAGGTTAGGGTGGATTTAACCCTTCTTCAACTCCACCTTAGCAAGGATTTGGGTGGTGTAACGCTATCTCAGATTTTCCTTAAGTCGGGGAAGACTTAAGGAAGTTGGAAAAGAATTTGTTGTGATGCTTGTTCACATGTATTCAGATCTGAGAATGGATCAAATAGAATTGATTATCAAGAGGTTAATTTGCTTTAATTGAATATGTTATGGTAAATGGAGATGAATGACATGTGTAGTTCTTTATCACGCTATGCTAACTTGAGATGAATTATTTACAATGTCATTTATTATTCCATTCCATGCTTAAGTTAATTGAAATTAGCATATTAGCACCTTGTGAGTACGAAAGTACTCATTTAGAATTCCATTCCTTTAGGTGATCCTAGAATAGGAGCATATTATGATTCCGATTATGTCAATTCTAATGTTTAATTGCATAGTTTGTCCAGCTTGGTCATTTGTGGATTAAGTAACAACGGTGTTTATATGTTGTTTCCGCTGCTGGTTCGTGCTTTACTTTTGTTGTAGACAACCTTCGAGTCGTATTGAATGTAATCTATTTAACTGCCATGTGTGGGATGTGATATATGTATCTTTTATGTCTGTTTTTTAGAGTTTTGTGGTGATATACAAGTTATTTATGTGGCACCCCATACACCATGTGTGTATGTCTTTGAAGAGTATGGGGCAATCGTGAAGAATTGAGTTGTTCCCTTGATTCGATAAGTAGGTTGATTTTGAGTTACCTGCTAGCTGTGATGCGCTAGTCAGCTAGGCAGGGTGTGGATGGTTGTACCAAGCTTTCAAGCGATCCACTAGCCTTAGGCTAGGTTAGGATGAGGGTACAATCGTTGGGCTCCTCTGAGATCATTTTGTTCACCGGACTTGAGAACGATGCTAAGTCTTTACGAGATTATGGAATTGCATTTAACTCGTGTTGTGATGTTTATGTTTTTGTCCGGCTTGACCAATGGTGAAGCATACGTCTGAGGTGTGTATGAGATGTTGGCCTGGTGTTGGACTATCCAACGGTGATGGATACATATGTCCTTATATGTATGGTATGTTGGATAGTTTTTTGGGTATTCAGATTAAGCATCGCATATGAGTGGGTTGTAATTCCGAGAACCTAACAAGGTAAGTGGGGAATAAGTGAACTGAGATCTGGTTTGGTTCACGAGATACATAAAATCTAAATTTTATTATATTTTTGGGCAATTTTAGTTCTGCAATTTTGATTGCCAAATAAACTGTTACAAAGTAGTTCAAATTTACTACAAACAAGGTCAATAAATTGTCATGCCTATGCAGTAGCGGATCATAGCGTGTATGTGAAAGTGCATCTAGATCCCTAAGTGAGTTTTGGTGATTAATGATAAAATGATTAAGAAACTAATATGTGTGTTAAATGTGGTCAAGTTATTAGTTCCATGACAGAGTGCTTTAGCCAGCTTTGGTGACTCCTCAAAGGTTCAAATGGAATTATGGATTGAAGAAATTAGAGATTACAGACGTTTTTCTTGCTCTTTCAGTGATTTGTTGAATCACATTGAATTTAGGACAAGCTGTACTATTAAGGTGGACTGATATTAAGTAGTTGGTGAAAGTACCTTGCATAAAATGCTCAATTTGGAATCAATTTCAAAATGCAAAGAGGTATTTGAAATTCTTCTACATAGTTTTACAGCACAAGTCAGAACCTCCGAGATTGATCCTAGAATATTAGCGATCTAGTTTTGTGTGTGAATCAGGGAACTCGAAGCCTCCAATTTTCCCTTCTTGTCTGAATTTCTGGAAGTCGAAGCATCTGAGTTTTTCCTGGAACCTCTAAGTTTAGGTTATGAACTCGTCTAAGTCCTATATGATCTAATGTCGGAGCAATCGGAAGTTTTCCTGATGCTCCGAGCCTCTGCTCTAGACTTTCCTTTGATATCCCCAAACATCTGAGTTTATTTGCGGATCCTCTAAGTTTCAGTTCTGAAACTGCCAAAGTTTTAAGTGTACAAAAGTTAGAGCAACTAAAGTTTCCCAGACGTTCCAAGTCTTTGTCACGGATTTCTCTCCAAGATCTTTTCCGGAACCTTCGAGTTCTTGTTCTGTGAAATCTCTTTGGGTCATTTTAAATCTAGGAAATTTCGAGTACATGTCGGAGCCTCCAGATGTCTGTTCTCGAAATGTCTTGTTAAGGCAATCCTATATCCCGGAAGGTCTAAATTCCATGTTGAAACCTTTGACATGTGCATTTGTCCGCTGCTCTAAAAGTCATAACCTCTGAGTTTATTCCATATGTTCTGATATTTTTTCTAGACTAAAATATAGCCATCGGTTTCAAAATGTTGGAGCCTTTGGGTCGAAAGTCAGAAACTCCGAGCTCTTATGCTTTTTGTATAACGACTATTTTTTTAGGGTTTGCTATATATACGCCTAAGCCTTTTTGTACAGATAACTCTTTGAAACATCTATTTCCTGCTCTCATAAGCCTCAAAACACAGTTTATTAGGCCAAAGCCCTATTCTTTGTAAGGAAATCTTTGAGAGAGAGAGAGAGAGAGATTGAGCCTTAGCTATCAAGAAATAGTTCATCTCCAAGCCAACTTGATTGAAGTTTGTTACTATTGGAGATTGCCATCTCCTAGACGGCAAGGAGTCGTTGGGAGCCTTCAAGAAGAAATGTGAAGCATCCCACTAAGTTTGTAAAGGTTTATAGCTCACCTACCACAAGGTGAAGAGCTGCCATAAGTGAAGGGAGGCTTTGCACCGACAAGTCTCTTGAGGAAAGAGCATGTTTTGGTGCCAGCTCCAATGTGGGGATCAAGCTTCCTCAACAAAGATGTAAAGTCTCACCAAAAGCTCAAACTTCGACAACAAATCATTGTCTCCCTTGTGTTTCTGATTGTTTCCATTCATTTTATACTTATTTTTCCTGCATTCTTATTTACTAGTATGCATAGAATTTGATTTGGTTACAATTCTTGCTAATCGTCTATTCACCCCCTCTAGTCGATAGCCTTGATCCTTTAATATGTACAGAGAACCAAGGTATGAGTTTTTGTATTCACTGTGTGAGCTGTTTTTGGGACTAGGTTCCACTTGTCAGTAGATGCCATGTTACAAGGCACCCAAGTGTTGCGTCGAGGGGTTAACGAATGAATGAATTAGTCTATTTTCCAATCACATGTTCTTCTTTCTCCCTAACCCGTTCTCTGTCCTCACTATGTCATACTTCCTAACCTAAAATCTAGTGTTCTCTTGTCACACCTCAACCTAGTTTCCTAATCATAGGTTGGGATATAAGATGGATATATTGATATGGATGATTTTTGACTCTATGCTCAGTAACCACACCTCAATAACCCAAAAGACAACTTTCGTGAAAAACTAGGCTTGGAGACATAACAATCCTCTAGCAATTTTGAAATTAGAACAAGGTGATTTTTTCCCTTGGTTTCGTGATGTTATATTATGTGTAAGACTCATTCTTATTATGTTGATGAGGACGTGAGCCCCATGGATACACCCGCTGCCACCTCTACTTCCACTTCTTCGAGTACATCCATTGCTCGAGCTATAAAGAACAAATGACTGTTTTTCAAGATCGTCAAGAACAAACAAGGATTCAAGTTCAAGCTTTCGGGAGGAGGAAGGAATGAAGTTCATGTGTCCATGAAGATGTCCCACATGAATTGGTGCTGTACAAGGAGTCTTCTCACGTCACTTTTGGTCCAAGGAGAGCTAGAGATAGAGTTCCACAAGATCTGGACTCCGATTTGGATTGCTGAGAGAGTACTGACTTCAAACGCCTTTATCTCGAGCATACGGACTCCGATTTGGGTGATCTTGGACTCTTTGGAAAGCTTATCGTGCTCTTTCCAACCTATCCAACCCCATCTCCAATTCCTTACGAGCAGATCCAACTGCCAAAACAATTTGGGACTATCTTTGTAACAGATCACCTCTTCTCTTTAAATACCCCCTAGGGTTCTTTCTTTAGCTTTGGGTTTCATTGAATTGTTTAGCTACTGCTACAATATTGCATATACAATGCGTGTAGGATTGCTGCCTTGTTTAGATCTTCAGTAGAATCCCAAACTTTTCTATCTTGTGCCAATTTAATACTCGCAATTTCAGATTGTAATTTATCATTGTTCTTACTGGTTCTTCGGTTGCTTGCAGGAACTCGAACTTCGTGTTCAGGTTGAACATGCCTACGGCAAGGTCAATAACCATCAGAGGTTGGTTTAACGATTGCTAAGGCATATCGTCGTGTATGGTATAGTCGGGTCGCCAAGGTCAAACTCCACCAAAACTGTTAGTTATCTTCTTCTCACCGAAAAATCGGGTCACCGTCTCATCAAGTGGTATCAGAGCTCAGGTTGATCGGTGAGAAATTTACCGTTTTCGTAGTTAGATCTGTTTTTACCTATTGTCCAGAAAAAGCCTACAAAAAAATAGTAGTTTGGTTTTTCCCCACTGTCCAAACCGCTTCGAGCCGTTGCATTTTTCTTTTCAGTAATTTTGCATTGTTGAATTCGTGGTTGCATCGTCGTGTCAACCTGCTGGTCATAGTTGTAGATCGTGTCTAGTTCATCTTGCCATTGCCACCATTGTATTGTCGCTGCCACCATCATCTTGCCGCTACATCCATTCTCATCATCTTGTTGCTGCATCCATCCTCATCATCTTGCTGCATGCTCACCACCATCACCGCCAAAGCCCTGCCACGGCCAAAAAAAATAGCAGATTTTGTTGCCACGGCAAAGGATAACTCTTTCCCGGAGGCTCCGACTTTTTCGGAAGTTCCGACATTTCCGGAGGAATTTTCCCTCCAACTTCCATCTCGTGCGGGAACAGAAGGTGAAGTCGGATCTTCCGAGTTCAATCCCAGAGGCTCTGACTTTTTCGGAAGCTCTGACATCTCCAGAGGAATAGACTTTCTCTCCGACTTCCAACTCGTGCGGGAACAGAAGGTGAATTCAGATCTTCCGAGTTCAATTCCGGAGGCTCCAAGAACGGTCGCACTTCCCAGAAGCTAAGCTCGGCTCCTCTGAGTTCAACTCCCGGAGGCTTCGACTTCCCCGAAGCTCATCTCGGAAACTCCGACTTCAGAGACTCTGAGGACGATTGCGCGTTTCCAGAAGCTAATCTCGGTACCTCCGTCTTCAGTCCCGAAGGCTCCGAGGTCGTCTGCGTGTTTCTGGAGGTAACTCTCCGAATCTCCAAATTCTATTTCCCGGAGGTTCTGATTTCAGTTCCGTGAGTAAGTAGCAAGCGTGCTAGTTGAAGAATCCATATTCAACTCTAGTTTGAGAGGTTCCAAAAAAACAGGCATAACTTTCTCATACGGAGTCCGTTGGAGGTGCACGACCACTCAAATTAAAGCTAACGACGAAGCACATCTGAAAAAAATACACATATTTACACCTGTACTCATCTTGACCCTCAAAATTCGGCTTCTAAGTCAGACTTTTGGGCTTAGGAAGTTTGTCGGTAACTTTTTTCTGATCTTGCAAAGGGCATATCTCCTTTGGCCGGACTCTGAATTAGGTGATTCTTGTTTTCCTGGATCACTTGAGTCAAGGACTTGCTTCCCACCTTGATCCCGTTTCACGCTGAGCACCTTGGTCGAGTTGACTTTTTCAGAATCTTCATTTTCAGGCCAGGATTTCCACTAGTCGTTTCGTTGACCTTCTCGGAATTGGCTCAAAATTCCTGGAGACGTAGAGCTAGGCCTCCTAGTCACAGTAGTGAAAACCATTCGTCAATCGAAGTTACCAAACTCCCCTTCCAACGCTGCCACTTTTCTGCCGTGGTACCATATTGGCAGTTTTGCTGCCGCAATAGCAACACATCAGCTATTTACCTTGCTTCTCCTCTGACGTGGCAAACTTTGTGCTGATTTCTAATTGAGTGGTTTCTGAGATTTAGAAAAGGAAGAAAAAAAAGGAAGAAAAAAAAGAAAAAAAATCTCAGAGATCTTTTGCCACTCATCTTTTGCAGCTTCAGTACCTTATCTTTGGGGTACTTCCACTACTACCTTTTTGAGCTGAGCTTATATTAGCTACAGGGTATTGATTAGCTTTTCATTGGTCTAAGCTAGGATCAGCAACATCGACTAGTACTTTGAGCACTTATTCAACTTGCATTTGCTGAATTGATTTTTACTATTCCTTGCTACCATATTGAAGCCAACCAAGCTCTACCTTCCTATACTGTACTTTATTCGGTCACCTTGGTGATCGCTATACTAATCTTTTGATCATCTTTGACACCGCCAAAGGCTGACAACCACTGCAGCAAGGTAAGAACTGGTAAGAGCTTGGTATTTGCTATAGAATTATTGAGATTCCTTCCACCCCACACCCCACATTCTAGTAGTTGGTAGGAACATGTACTTGTGATTCTACTAACAATGACAGGTTCTGGAGTAATCAATTCTTGGGCTAGTTCTATAGTGGGAGATGTGCCACACCCTGACGCGTGCATTTTTTCATCACCACCACGGCAAGTACGACTACCTTCACGAAAGGTACCGCAACGTGAAAAGGTACATGATCATGTTGTCTCCATGCCAATATTTGAGGGTTGTAATAGGCCTGATTTCTATCTCGATTGGGAATTAGAACTCAATGAAATATTTGCTAGCCATGTCTTTCCTAAGCATAAGCAAGTACGGGATGCAATTAGTATATTCACTGATTTTGCTTGTATTTGGTGGGATGAATATTGTCGATTATACGCTGATTATATACCTGCTACTGATTTAAAACTTGCAATGAGATATAAATTCGTACCATCCTCTTTTGTATGTAGCAAGCTTTGAAAGTTGCAACATTTAGAGCAATGTAGTAACACCATTGATGAGTACTATCAAGATCTTCAATATTACTTATTTTGTTGTAATATCAATGAAAGTGAGAAAGCTACTCTTAATAGATTATGGAAAGGTTTGAACCATGGTATTCAAGATGAACTTATGCACAAGGACTGTTTTTCTATCAATCGTTTGCTTCGTCTTGCTTGCAAAGCTGAACAGGTGATCAAGAGACGGATAAATGAGGCCTATAAACACAAGGTACAAGTTCCCATGTTGCAACCTACTAAAAGGTACTCGTCCCCATGCTCCCCGTGATGAACTCGACTTGTCCACTACTCATGCTATTTTAGAGTAACCTAGAGTGGAACCGCTTGTTACTTTGCCTTTACCATAAGGTGAGAATGCTATTTGTAAAAAATTACGTAATGCTCCTTGTGATAAGGAAGAGTTGTGTGATAATACTTCACTTATATCCATGCCACAACTAGATGATGAACATGCTACTTATGTTTTAGAATCACATGTTAGTGCTCAAATTAGTGTTCCATGTGCTGAAATTATTATTAGCCTTTATGAGAAATTGATTAAACATGCTGAAATTATTTTCCAAGAATCACATGATACTTTTTCTGGAACCAATGCATTGCTTGCTGATTTGAGCTTGCCATGTGATCAAATCATTGAAATACCTGCTAATATATGTGCACCATGTGAAACTCATGTTTTATGTAGTAATTTGGTTGCACCAAACATGGATATCGATAATATGAATTCTGAAATTTTAGATTTGGGTGTACTTAATGTTCCTCTAGACAATGGCAGTACTATTTTAGGCCTCGCAAATAGTGATATTAACTCTACTACTTTGGTTGCTTCACATGCTGAGAATGGTTGTTATGAGATCTAGCAGCGCCAAAAATTGAGCCTTGCTAATTGAATGATTCTCAGATAGGATGTGATAAGTTAGTAGCACCTGAAAAGGAATTTGATACCATATTCTCTGATTTATTGTGCTATGTTAATCTTGACATTCCTATACAATTGTCACATACTCTAATGAAAGTTTTTAAACTAGTAAGTTTACCTTCATAGAATTCCATCTATACTCCATGCTATCAAGTTAATGTGATTGGAGAATATAGTGTAGATTGTGAAATTTTAGTGCATAGCTTTTGCATCACCCGTGCTGAAATTATTGATAAACATACTCGTTTCGATGATGATCATTTGCAATTGTTTATCTCATCAACTTTGCAATGTGAGAATTTCATTCAAAGACTTATGTTGTATGCTGCCACAAATTTTTGTGTTCCTCCACATCCTAAAATTCAGCATGCTCGTGATAATCTATTCATCTCTTTGAATGTACTTTCGTAGAATTTTCGATGGCATATATTTGAGCAATATTATGATGAATGCTTCACATATGCTTGCAAAACTAGTTGCAATACTTGTTGTATGGATAGTTTTGATAAGCTCTTCCCTTTTGCTAATGCTCATCATAAAGACAAGTTATTCACTTATACTTGCAAATTGAGTTGCAATACTTGTTGAAATTATAAGATTGATGTACCACTATACATGTTTCTAAGATCCGCCAAGCTGAATCATAGTTGTGATCTTGGTTTTGATCTAATTGCTAACCAAGCAAAGCTAACCATGATTGATAGATACATATATGCTGCATACACGTTTTCTTTGCTCTTTGATGGTTTTCAGCTTATGCAAAGCTGAGGACGGCTTTGTTTTCAAGGAAGGGAGGATGATGAGGAAATGACCCTCATGGATACACCCGCTGCCGCCTCTACTTCCACTACTTCAAGTACATCCGCTGCTCGAACTATAAAGAACAAACGACGGTTCGTCAAAATCGTCAAGAACAAACGAGGATTCAAGTTCAAGCTCTCGAGAGGAGGAAGGTATGAAGTTCATGTGTCCATAAAGATGTCCCACATGAATTGGTGCTGTACAAGGAGTCTTCCCACGTCACTTTTGGTACAAGGAGAGTTAGAGATAAAGTCCCACAAGATCTGGACTCTGATTCAGATTGCTGAGAGAGTCCTAACTTCAAACGTCTTTATCTCGAGCATACGGACTCTGATTTTGGTGATCTTGGACTCTTTGGAAAGCTTATCTCGTGCTCTTTCCAACCTGTCTAACCCCATCTCCAAATTTCTTATGAACAGATCACAACTGCCAAAACAATTTGGGACTATCTTTGTAACAGATCACCTCTTCTCTTTAAATATCCTCTAGGGTTTTTTCTTTAGCTTTGGGTTTCATTGAGTTGTTTAGTTACTGTTACAATATTGCATCTACAACGCGTGTAGGATTACCGCCTTGTTTAGATCTTCAGTGGAATCCCAAGCTTTCTATCTTGTGCCAATTTAATACTCGTAATTTCAGATTGCAATTTATCATTATTCTTGTTGGTTCTTCGATTGCTTGCAGGAACTCAAACTTCGTGTTCAGGTTGAACGTGCCTACGGCAAGGTCAATAACCATCGGAGGTTGGTTTAATGATTGCTAAAGCGTATCGTCGTGTACGGTATAGTTGGGTCACCAAGGTCAAACTCTACCAAAACCGTTAGTTATCTTCTTCTCACCGAAAGATCAGGCCACCATCTCATCATACGTGATAGGGTTTGGTGTGAATGAAGGAGAGGGGCATTGCGGCCTAATAGTGCACTATTTTAGTTTCAGTGACCAACGACTTCTCTACCATGCAGCAAGAAATGACTTGATCTTTAAGAGGAAACAATGGAAGATGCAATAAAATCCTTGTTTGGTTGGGCTATGGGAAAAACCGCTTATGGCTGTGTGATGTATATTATGGGAAAACTTATGTGCGCTGTCTACTGTGGAAATGTTGTAGGTCGTTCGACAAACTGGTTATTAGATTGAGCTAATTGAGGCATTCGACAATAAAAATTTAGAAAGCTAGACATTGTTACATGGTAGGCAAGCCCGAAAGCTAAAAACCAAAAACACCTATTTAGATGAGCCAAAAATCAAAAGCCAAAACCTGAAAGTTGTTTGATTTGACTTTTCTACAATAAATCTAACCAAACACCCCTAAGTCAATTATGCGACGGGTGCCTTTGACTCAACCATGGCATGGACACCGAGCAATCACGAGTTATTTCCACTACCAAGGAACAGAGATACTGCACCAAATCCAAGAATAGGGTATGAACTCAAATCTCATTGCATGATCTCCGCTACGCCATGTGGAATGCATACTACACAGCCAAAAATAGCAGGCCCGTACGAGAGGCCTGTGCAGTGTGAGCTGCCGTAGGAAGAGTTCGAAAATTGGGAATTAACGTGTTGGCTAATTCTCAGTTGCCTGAAATTTTTGTAAATCTCAGTCACCTAAAATTGCACATCAATTAGCCTAAAATTACAGTTCTAAAAGTATACAATTTTAGTGAAAAGTTATTGTAATTTTTAGTCTGTAAAATTGCACATCCTTTAGCCTAAAATTATAGTTTTAGATGTGTGCAATTTTTAGTCTGTAAAATTGTATTTTATTTTAGTGAAGATGAGGGTTGTTGGATTTTAATCCAAAAGCTTAAAAAGTGACTGAGATTTAAAAAAATTTCAAGCAACTGAGAAATAGACATTCCCATGAATTATTCCCTGTGGCTTTCGTTCCTGATCAGAACTCGCCCTTGGCCGTGGCGCCCTCCTGATCTAATCCAACGGTGCAACTCCTGGTCTCCTCTTGTACATGATTCCATGTGTTGGTACACGTACGCTATGATGCCAAGCACCATGCACCAATTCCCCTCTTCGTATAAAAGCAATTCTGGGCCCACAAAGCTGGTATGGCACATCATCCTTTCTTTGGTCTACCTTGTTCATATGCACACTTCTTGCAGTCTTGCCATGGCTTGTCACCCTCTGTTCCCTATAGACCACATAACAATTTCACGATGCAATCTGATTTAACAATATCAACAACGCTCGCCTTTTTTAACTGGTTTATATTGATTGACGATGACGTACCTACATCAAGCACGATGGCAGCATGCCAGAGGAAAATAACCGACTCTTCGAGACATTAGAATGTTCGGTCCTAACTTGCTATCTTCAAGAACTACAGAAATCTAGTCAAGAAGCAACTTCGGCGAATATATCCTAGCAAGCCGATCTTTTGTATGTGACCTAAATAATATTACAAGGTTAGTAAAAATAAAAATCATTCTGGCGTTGATCTTAACATCCCTACAGATACCTTGTCAAGTAGCTGGGCTTTACTAATTGGTTATAACAGAAAGCAGTTTTTGTGCAACTCAGGGACCAAAAAGATTAACTTCCAAGTTATCGTATTTCAACTATTTTGGAGAAAAATAAATCAACTCTCAAACAAATGAATAGCAACTTTCGATTGAGAAATAAACAAATTCAACTCAAACACTATCAACTTTTAATTGGCAAATTTCAACCTGCAACTGCAACAATTCCAACTTCTAATCCACCAAATCGGAGCTTTAACTCAACTAATAATAACTGTCTAGCTCGTAATAAAACTTTCAACACGTTACAACAACTTTCAACTCAAAAGCCTAGACCCTCCATCCCTACCACCCCCTCCCTACATAAGAAAACACGGACCGGCCTCTATCCTTTTGTGACACCGGTCACCAGGGACATCGCGGCGACGCGAAGGGATTGTGGTGTACATGAACCTAAACCCTACCCCTAACGGCGAACTGTCATGCCAAAGTCAAGGTAGCCTAAGGCAAGGGAAGCAGAGAGAACCGAAAGGTGGGGGAAGAAGACGCTCGTGGTGGAGATACACCGATGGACGCCGATCACTCATGGAGTAGATCCCCTTTCTTAGCACCATACCGCGCATGTCATAGATAGCATTTTTTAATCAAATTTTGCCACTTGTGGACAACAAATTGCACGCAGTGGTTTGCCATACATTTGGCACAAAATTTTGGCAATGGACGGCTACCAACCAAACATCTCCCTAATACCGTAAACCAAAATGAGTACACCATACGACAAATAATTAACATTAAACAAATTACGGGCTATTTAAGTCATTGTTCCATATGTGTAACGGATTAAGTTAGTGTGAAGATTGACATGCAAAGTGATGCACTTTAAAACAGTAAATACTTTTGCCTAGGACAGTTAGTTCGACTTTCTCAAAAATCTTCCGATCTTCAAGAGGCACTAATGACCCAGCATCTGAGTTTGCACACGTTCATGGCACATCAGAAAACAAATCAATCCACCAAGCTAATGTATCAAAATCGAAGAGGAACAGAATTACGTCCCCTCTTCTTTTCACCCCCAGAATCTGCTGAGAAGACCCTTCTTTTCCTTCTTCATTCTGTTCTCAAGGTTAGGGAACTCGATTGCGTTATATGCCATATCAAGAACAATCGGATTGCAGGGAACTGACTGCAATGGAGGTGGGAATTGCGCAATGCGACATGGCACTTTGGTGTTTGGCTCACCCAGTACTGATTGGTAGCTCCCTAGGATATCAAGAAGGTATTTATTTTCCTGCAAAATTCCAACTTATCATCAGTATATATTCTAAGCATGCCCAATACCAGCTTGCTTTGCTATACAAAGCAACATCACGGAAAAAAATTATCACTGCCCCCAAAGCATCAACTTAGCTTGCAAATCTAGTCACCTGAAAGCACAACCACTTCCTAATCATACACTTCAACCCCATGGCATACCATTGACTATTTGACTTCACATGCACCTAAGACGTTCCACATATCCAGGGAACTCCAAATGTTGTACTCCACATAGAATAGTAAATACATGAAAGATCAAATAGCATAATCCTCTCATAAAGTAATGAGCAAATGGGATATGATATGTCCTACAGAATAGTCATTTCAATAATTTGTCCAATTTAAACCATCTACTTTAAGACCAGGTATATAACCCCTTCGTCTTTGAAACCAGATTGAATCTGTCCAAACTCCAAACCAGGTTTTGGCACTGACGTGGCGTACCACGTGGCTCAGGCGCTAACTCAGCCGAGTACATAGAACATGCAATACAAAAATAAAATAGGGACATATATGAAGCCCAGGCTAATTTGATAAAAAATGCTTGCTCATGAAATGCAATCGATCCAAGCACACTAGCACAACATCGATCTAATATTCAGGACAACATATGCAACCTAAATTTGACCATAACTTCACCAATCTCATAGCTCCCTGGTTTAAGTCTTTTCTCAAGATGTAATCACCCCCACTGACCAATTCAAAATGAAAGACAGAGCACAAAATTTCCTCGAATTGCTCCTATTCTCTCGAATGAATCAAGCACAAAATTTTCACAAATCTAACTTGAGAGGTGGGTTGCATCTTGTTGGTGTGGGTACCAGTGACAAACATGTAGCCGAACTGGCATGGCGAGGTGGAAGATGACGACTAACCCGTCAAAGTCGTAGCATGAGGCGCCTGTGTGATGCTTAGGGGGTGTTTGGTTGGGCTTTTCACCAGCTTTTCACCGGAAAAAGCTGTAGCCCAACCAAACGGCAAGCTTTTCAGCAGTTTTTGCCAACGGTAGCTGTAAACTTTGCAGTGTAAATTCAGTTGTTTAGAAAAGCTACCTTCTGCCAGCTTTTTGCAATGTGTTGAAACTTCAGTGCTCATTTTCTAAAATGTTGTAGATGATTTGGATCAACCAAAAGCCATATATTTACTTTTTCACAGCCACAGCAGTTTTTCCAGACAGCCAGGCAACAGCAGCTTTGTCAACAGCCATAGCCCAACCAAACAGGCCCTTAGTTCATGAGGTTCTCCACGCCGCCTTGAACATAAGATGCAGGGGACGGGGAGCCATTTGCCACACAGCCACCGAGGAGTAGGCGCACAAGGCAGATAGGAGCGGAGCGCTAGCCATGCCATGCGGCGGCAGGAGGAGGATTTCCCGTGGGAGATTGGATAAGGAGCAAAAGAGTAAAGAGATGTGACAGTTTTATTTACTCAGATGATTCACAATTGAGCCACGTGGGATGTCACGTCAGCACCAAAACCACCATAGTATGGAGTTTGGATGTGATTTTTGACTTTTAAGAAGGGAGTATTGTGAACCCAATTCTACCTGTAGGCCAATAGCTAGCACCACGCAAGGGGAATTCTACTGTCTTGGGTCTCACTGTAGAACTAGAGTCCTACCTAAGATATTGTGTGCATGTCCCAGGCAACTAGTCGCCTGTGATGTCCAAATAGCACTTCTCTCTGCATATGTCCAGGCGGCTTCCCTCAATGTACTATTTGTCCTCAGCTCAAATCTCCGTTTCTGGTCTAGTACGTATGCCCCCTAAGTGTCTTCCCTCGAGCAATGTTGACGACAATTAAGTTATAGTGAATAACATGAGTTAGTTACCTATAACATGGTGCATTCTTGGTAGCTGCAAACAGTGTATTCAGCCTAGATGGAACATGGTGACTGGCAAGCCACCATATTGGGTCATAACTCATAATGCATGCTCACCTTCCTAGTTTAGAATCTAGTTTTACCTATGTAATTATGTGCAGACTGATACTTATACAATATTTACATTATAGTGAATTATGCAGCAGGTCCTTAAACTTGTGTGTTTGGTTTATGTAGGTCCATGAAGTTGACAAATGCTGATTTATACCTGTAAAGTTGTTTAAGTGGGTTACCAGAGGTCCCTGACAGCCCAAGCAGCATTTTATTGTCAAGTTAAAATGGCATCAATCTTTTGGCTTACCCAGCTACTTTTTCTCCAAAATTTTGGCCAAATATGCCAAACATGGTGGCACTACCGATCTAAAAGCCAATACTCCAATAGTAACAGAGTGCAAACGTAGATCGTTAGGGTAACCCACATTCCAACAAATGCTGCAACCTCATTAAATGTTAGTGGACAAAATCCTTGTTTAAAACATACCTTTCTTTTATCGTCACCAAGTGACATAGTTGACACTCCTTCAGAAAGTTTTTCAGGAACGCTCTCCTCCTCCATAATACCTGTTGCATGTTCTATGCAACTATTGGATCTACAATTGTCCGATAGAGCCTTGAGATCTTGGATTAAGGCCTGTAACATAAGAGCATTTGAGTACGTCTCAAGTACCATTTGCTAGACAAAAAAGATAAAACACAAGCATGTTAACTAACAGAGTACATTAAACTTAGGGGCCCCAAAACTTAATCAAGACACAAAACTATGTTTTTAGAAGAATGGCTACTAATGTATAGCGTGTATTTGGTGTCGATGTATGAATTCATGATTAGTAGCCCTCATGACCAAAGCTTAATGTTATAAGCAAAAAGTTTGATTTATGAAACTAAGGGAGACTTACGAGAGTCCAACATAATACATGCACCAATGATATTGGTAATGTTGGCACCACAACAAAAATGATAACGGAAAATATTGACTGGAATCTCGAATGATCATATAAATTCTCCAAAGAGCCTTGATTTTTTTTTACAAGTCATTAACTCCGATCAAGTAAAGAGAGAAATGTTGGCACAGTGGCAAACCTTGTCAGGACTGTTAGCCAGCTGTTGCAGTGCAGAATCAGTAAGAGAACGGGCATAGCAGAATAATGCATATGCTTCAGCCCTTTTACCAGCTGAACTATATGACTTTGCCAAATAGAAACATCTGCACAGTATTCGAAAAGGAAACCTTGTAAGGATAATCACTAGGCATTAATGTAAACTTTCTAGGATATGAAACAAAACGTTGTTAACTACCTGGAAGATTTATGCAAATGAATAGGTTTGAAAAAAGTAAAATGATTATATGAATGCCTTGTGTCAAGCTCTTAATATAATGTTGTTTAAGCTTTAGTACATAATACATAATTGGTGCAGTTGGAATGCTGATAGCAAACAAGGCATACAAACCAACAAAAACAGGTGCAGATCATAATATAGATTGTGAACAGAGCAGCTGATCGTTAAAGAATTTGCTAGATTTGAAGAAAAAGAAGTGGAACTGACCTCTCTGCTCGGAAAGCCAAACCTTTCAGCTCATACTCATGAACAAAAGTGTTTTCCTCTTCATTTTTATCCCTTCCTGAGCTAACTAAATCAGTTAGGTCTGTTGTATTCTGCAAAGTAAAGAGGTTTTCACATCAGCCAAAGTACACAAATCCAGTAAGGCATGACATAAAGAGAACTTACTTGAATTAGCAGATCATATAGCCGAACAAGTTCTTCTGGCTTTGTAATTTTCTCATCTCGATGCTTTGTAAATTTACTTTTAGCAATACTGACAAGTAACTGGTTACGTTCTATGGTCCTCAAACCTAGAACAGCACTAACAGCCTTATCAAGACCATTCAAGTCGTCTCTTATATTCTCAGCATCGCCAGCAGAAGCCTGCATTTGGAAAGAGAAGTTAGAATGATGCTTATAGTGCCTTAGAACTATAAGAAGCCGAAAAGTATCTGTGGCTCTATAACCAAAAGCTGGTTAAGGGCTGAAAATGTTCATACCAAGTCATTACGGATGCAGCTCCGCGCGTCATGGTATGCAGAAAATAGTTTATCAAAAATTGCAAGTTTTTTGTCTGCTGGAATTGATTCTGTTGCTGCACCATTTAAGTCTCTCTCCAGCTGCTGAGCTGAATCATATCACTAGATTAAAGAGAGATCCACAAGTAGAAAACAAAGCAAATGCAGCAAGAAAATTGTTCGGTCAATTCAACAAGGTCTGAAATATCTATTGTCTCAGTTTGAGATGAAAGGCTTGCATTATGCTATCTTTGCAAATCACGTCCATAATAATAGAAAAGGCAGACACAACTATATACCTTTCAAAATGGAGACTCGGGTCTTTGCACTGGTAATTGGAAATCTGCGACCAAGCCAGTTAAACTCAGTCACGGAAGCCGCCTGCTGTGATCTTGTCTCAGATAATACAGCCTGAAAGTATCAAAAATACATCTATTAGAAAATGGAAGGAAAAAAAAGCTTCTGCAACTTGGCACTGAGAACTTATGAGTACAATCCGGTGTCATACTTACGAAAGTATATCAAAATAGTTCCAAGTTTCGGTGCAAAACAAAACGATAGCAATAATACTGGTGGGGCTGGTGGGCATACTATAAAATCAGCTGACACGAAGTATGGAAGACTGCGGAGTGTAACATATTTTTTTCCTTTTTGGCAAATATAAAAATTAAAGCTATATCCCATAACTTGTCTAGCACGATCTTGACTAGAATAGCAATCCCATTTCGGATTTTTGATAGAAAATAATTACCACCTTCAAATATTAAATTCTATATATTAAGAGGAGGCATGGATTTTCAAGGAACTTCATGATTTCTCTAGAAATACAGAAAAACACAGGTCCAACCAAAAGAAGGTCAGCATGCCAAAATTGTGAAGCCTAGAACACAAAAGCCAAACAATAATCTTTGGTCATGTATTTTTACATCCTGGTCCATTGTTGTACTACTCAAAGGATGCAGCATTCATTAACACCCATAATATCATAGTTTAGGTGGATCCGAAGAAATGCCCACCATTTTCAGCCTGTAAATAAAATCATGTGGATTGCAGTAACCAGTAAACTTCGAAGCAAAACAATTCATGTTTATGCTGTCAAAATATGGTGATAAGATCTACTCCCTCTGTCTGTAAATAGATGACGTTTTGGACATGGACACAATCTCCAACATACAACTTTGACCATTATTGTTCATATCATGATGCTAGTAAAAATTATGATATTATGAAAATATTCCTGAAAAATCTGTGGTACTACTTTCACCTGACCAATCTAAATAGTTATATATAGTACTAGTCAAAGTTAGAGAAGTTTGGCTGCGCATTTTCTAAAACGGCGTTTGTTTTTGAACGGAGGTAGTATATGATTAGGAACCTTGGTGCCTTGTAATTGCCTAAAAACTTTTCAATACAAGGGGTGTCTAAGAGAATAAAATACCTCCCCCCCCCCACACACAAAACCACTAAAAACCAAGGAAAAGACCCATTATACAGAAGAAACCAACAAAAACTCACGCATCTGTAAAAAAGTTCATGGTGAAAAATAAATAGCCTTTGCGGTGGCATGAAAAAAGAGGACCTTTGAAGTGGCATACACACAAAAAAAATCCCTATCGTACATCTCCGAAGTCGGATTTTTTAAGGTTCACTGCAACAGTGTGCGAGCCCCGGACTAGTTCTTCAAAGGACATCAAGATAAATGCTAGAATAGTAAGAAAAGAAATACCTCAATCTTAGCTTTAAAAAGGTCATAGGCAGGCCCCTCCTTTTCCATATCTAGGAGTTCATGTTCTTGTAAAGCAGATCCACCAAGTTTGCGTGAACAGAATCCAATCATAGGCTCCACTTCCTCAATGCGCTGACGACATAAAAGTTGATTTTCTATACTGCCATACTTCCCAAGCTCCTCATATACAGTCCTATGAAAAATAATGCATTACTCAGTAACCAAGTATGCCCCACAAATTACACATGCAAAAAAGACTTATCGGTGGCACCAAGTATGAAGATATATCCAAACAGCAAGGGACAACGATAATGGGAAGATCTAGACAAGAGATAAAGGCCGAACTCCAAAAAGCCAAACTTTGTTGAAACAAGCATCATCTCACAAACCTGGTATTCTTGAAATTCATCATTGCTGCCTCTATGTTCTTCTCTTGCTCAAAAAGCAGAGTTCCTTTCATGTATGAAGCATATGCCTGTACAAGATTTTTTTAGGAAAACTATATGAGTTTAATTTAGTGATGTTTCTGTTTTTTATACTTCATAAAGATTCTCAACTGAGTGCTAATCAAATAAAAGATAGTAGGAAACATACCTCAGCCTCCAAAGATGTCCTGGAATCTCCTTTCATCGAGCATAACCGCGAAAAAAGTGTTGCCCATTTGACTGCTTTCCTAAATCGACCCAACATGTAGATACGCTGTTGTGCATTTGGACCAGCAGTTTTCTTTTCCATAGCATGACTCCATGCTCTCTCAGCCATATAAAATACCACATGTAGAAACCTACTCACAGTGTTAAAATTGCTTCAGAATGTAACCAAGCCTAGTGGTTATATACAAAATTGCACTGGTGATTGCCCACTGAATCGCAAAAAATTGCATAAGTTGAATTATGATTGTGGTTTTTGCTATACTGCATACATGTGCTACAACAGTGTGCATAACAATAGACAAGCATTTTGCTAGGGGAAGGGAATATCACAGACATGTATTGTACACAATAACCAAACGATGGCTCAAAACATTTGTAACTAATACTGACTATATAATCAATGGTACAAAAAGCAATGGAATTATTCTCGTTATTCTGCAAGACACAAGTAATTTATTGGTATTAGATGTTGGCAATAACTATCTACATTTTTATCAGCAGAAGCAATATACCAGTTCCAAACTGGTCTACCAATATTGCAGAAGTCACTGCAATACTTGCAGTAGTGCCAATATCCTGCTACACACATGCAAATGTACTTAACACATGCTGCATCATAAAAAGTTTCACTCATCATTTGAATTTCCTTCCTTTCTATCTTTTGTTGCAAAACCGGGGAAAGAGATACCACCCAAAAAGTGAAGTATTTTTTTCAAGAAACATCTCTCTTTGAGAGGTAGGTGCTCTGGAATTCACTATAGAAGAATTGAACAGGCCAAAAAGTGAAGTATGAACAAATACAACAAGTCATATAGCAGATTGTCATGAGAAAGCACCACACCTCACATCTGTCACTGTTGACTCTGTTATATTCCTCCTGGTATATTTACCACGGCCATGCAAAAATTTCAGAGACTTATATAGCCTTCTCAGACGTGCAGTACAGTATCTCCTGCAAGGAATGCTAAATCCTTCAGACAAATGAACACACACCAAATGGCAGGAACTACGTACTAATAAGTTATAAGCGAAAGCGAAGTAATTTGGGCAAACAAGACATGCAACAGATGGAGATAAGATACACTACCAAATTATTGGGTTAAAAACGGGAAACTTCCTCCATGTACCAAGAACCAAAGAAATATAACGCAAATAAAACAAGCCATATCTTCGTTTAAGCATATGGAATCAAAGAGACTACAGACCAAGTACGAAGCAGGCTTTCATACAACAAATTGGATCGTGGGGAACAATTTGATGAAAACCCTCCATCACACGCCACATCTGAGATTTCACAGAAGATAAAACAATATGCCCCCTAATCGATCTACACTCGTGGATACCGCGATGCGAGAATCACCGTAGCACGGCACAATTGAGAAGCCAAACGGGCAGCAGATCTAGGTGGGCGTCGAGTGGGGTGAGGTTGGGATCGGGAATCGGGGCGCGCACCTGTACCGCGTGTAGTCGCCGTGGCGGAGGCCGTGCTGCATCTGCGCCTCCCTCATGAGCTCCAGCACTGCGAGGAGGAACGAGACGGATCAGGAGACGCGAGGAGGGAGATCGGGTAGGGGGAGGGGGGAGAAGGAGAAGGAGCTCACCGTTGATGGAGAACCTGACGGGATTCTTCTCCTCGGCCGCGGCGGCGGAGTCGACCTCCATATCCGATGGCGGCTGGTTGGCAAGTTTCGACATCTCGGCGGGTATGCCTCCGTCCGGCGAGCGAGCCTCTCGGATGGTCGCGACGAAACGAGGCGAAGTTAAGCACAGGCGGCGGGTTTTATAAGCTGCCACTATTTGGCCGCGGTGTCACGGGAACGAGAAAAAAGAAAGGCAAAATCGGCTCAAGGACGCTAAAAAAATTGAACGAGAAATATTACTATTATTTTGTGGCCATTCACTGTAACACACTTTGGCAAATAAAATGTAATTTTTTTCAGATTCAGAGAGACACTTTCTTAAAATCCTTATTTGTCCTCTTCACCATTTCTTTCTCCCTTCTAACTCTCCCTCGCAGGCCTCAACACCTCATTCTTCTCTTGCTCTTCAATCCTGAGCTCCCCTCCCCTCCTAGACCGCCACCCTCCCTTGCCCATCCCGAGCTGCAGCATCCCCTCCCAGTGCTAGCTCCAGGCAACCCTCGATGGATTAATGGATTTTGACACAAGGTCAGTTTAACAATGAGGTCTGTTCATGAATAAATGAAATGTTTATCTCCAATGGTCTCCAAATCCATGCATGAGTAATAAGTTGTTATCAGCATCATGTTTCCCTTCCCAAGATGAAGAAGCATTACCACTTGCACATGCTTTACTCTGTTCATGCCTTGATGGTGCTAAGCCGATCGACGGTGTCATCCCCCTTGAAGCTACATTGAGTCGTGACTACTTCGCACTAGGACAGCTAAAAAGTTCGTTGGCTCCGTCGTCTACTTGGTCGGTTGTTCCGCACCACCTCGACCTCTCTAGGAACGACCTCTGCTCAACTCAACGACCGAGAGGCCTATGAGCAACCGCTCCTCCTCTGCAGGCGCCGACAACTATGAAGTTGGTTTCTTGAAGCAATAGCTCATAGATGTAGCCAAATCCCCACATGGCAGTTAGATAGCTCATGGGTCTGGTTTGGATTACAGTAGATAAAAGGAATGAATGATGAGAGAAAAGTTGAAGAAGGGCCTTGCACATGTGGCCCACATGACAGTGGGTAAAGGGAGAGAGGTGAGAGAAACCCAAACGGTAAAAATAACATTTCATACACCTATTTTGGAAATAATATGATTATACTAGATGTAGTGTGTTCTAGCAAATGACCTCAAAATTGTAATAATACTGGGCATATTGTAATTTTCTTATTGTCCTAGAGCAAAAGACACATAATTAGTGTCAGAGCCAATGTTGCCAATAAAAATTGGAGCATTCGGAAATCCAAGTTTTGGCAAAGTTTTCAAGGAAAAAACTCCAATTCTATCACTTCATGTTAGAAATCCAACTAGAACCGAGTCACACTAGCAAGTGGTCTCATCTGTCAGCAAATTTGTTTCTTTTTTTCTCTACCTCTCCTCTTTCTCCTCTTTTTCTTGAAAACTTTCCCTACATCCATTCAATCCAAGGATAAAAGAATTCCACCAGTCATGTTTACTTGTACAAACGGCCAAAAAGTACGAAAAGTTACAAACATGCTTTTGAGGTAACGTGTGCACACGGCCTAAGGATGATAGACATGCATCGGGGACGAACTACACTAGGGACGACACATGTCCAAAATCCAGGTCATTCACTAACTGTGCACCAAGGCGTCGCCACCAAGGGTTGCGCTTGTTGGACACCGTCTGCGAGGAAGGCAAAGCCAGAGATGAAGACGCACTTGGCCACCACATACCGTTGGCGCACTCCAACATGATCTGCCTCTCTGAGGAAGAAGAACGTCGATACCATGGATGCTAGAGATGCTTGTGCATCGAACAGTGATGACAGGCCCCTCAAACAGGTAATAGCTGCTTGGGAGTGGCTGTAGCAAAAACACTAAGCTCACAAAGACTTGGCCAAGTTCAAGAATTAGAGATCAAGCCTCTCTTATCCCGCAAACCAAATACACCCTCAACTAGCAATGAACAAAAGATGATACGTGCTCGTGTAAAGTGAGCATCAAAGTTGTAATTTTATGAACTCGATGCCATGGCTCAATAAGCAAAGAGTAGATGATGATCCGTGCTTGTGTGAAGTTAGCATCAAAGATGTAATTTTATGAATTGTGCGTGCAGTGTCTCAACCCACAAAGAGTAGAAGATGATCCGAGCTTGTGCGAAGTTAGCATCAAAGTTGTAATTTTATGAACTCTTCGTGCAGTACCCTTGAGGGTAATGTGACATGGCATGCATGTATCTTCATTTGAAGCTAAAGGTTGGCCACTACAAATCACCAAATGGATACTGAAAATTTTATTAGCCTAACTTTTATGATACATTTTTGACTATATCTATACCAATATAAAAGATACGACTTTGTGGAATCCAAACGATCTAAATCGTCAATCCAACTCCAATCCAATGGCTTACAAATTTATTTGAACCCTTGTAAATTAAGTCTTAATTGCACATCAACTCCCATAAAATACCCTTTTAAATCCTTACAAATCAACGTTGTTTCCACATTAATTATTTTTGTACTAGATTGCTCCATGAATAATTAAGGATGCGATGGTTTGATTGATTTTCTTGCAATATTTCTAACCATGGCTTGTATCATGTATTTTCCAATTTTTATGATTCTGATGAATTTTTAAATAGTAGATATTTCCAACCATTGTTGGTATCATATGTTTTGCAATTTTCATGATTCTGATGAATTTATTTAAACTAGAAAAGGCTATACTGCATTTTAATAATTTCATCAGATGTTGACCTAACGGATTAGTAACCCATTAAAAGTGCACCTAAGTGAGTTTGATGATTAATGAAAAAATGATTCGGGGACTAATGTGTGCATTAAGTGTGATCATGTTTTTAGTCCCATGAAGGAGCTTTTTAACCAGCGTTGGTGACCCCTAAAAGTTCTGAAGAAGGACGGCTTGAAGAAATGAAGATTAAGGACATTTTTTAGCTCTTTTAGTGGTTCAAGAAATCACATTGAGTTTAGGGCAAGCCATACTATTAAGGGTAGCTGAAATCTAGAAGCTAGTGAGATTACCTCGCTAATGCTCAACTAGGAAACAATTTCCAAAATCCAAAGAAGTCTTTGAAATCTCTTTACACATTTTTTCAGCAAAATTCGAAACCTCAAAGATTCATGTCAAAATATCCGAGATTCAATTCTGTATGTAGAGCTAGGAGACTCAGAGCCTCCGAGTTGCCCTTCCTGTCCAAATTTCTAGATGTCGGAACTTCCAAGCTTTTTCTTGGACCCTTCGAGTTTTGGTTGTAGAATTGCCTAAGTCATGTGTGCTCCAAAGTCGGAGCAACTAGAAGTTTTTCAGATGCTCTAAATTTCTGTTTTGGACTTCCTTTTAAATCTCAAAATGTCCAAGTTTGTTTCTCGGACCTTCCGAGTTTCGGTTCTAGAATTGCCTAAGTCCTAAGTGTTCTAAAGTTGGAGCAACTAGAAGTTTTTTGAATGCTCTAAGTTTCTATTTTGGACTTCTTTTAAAATCTCAAAATGTCCGAGTTTGTTTCCTGAACCTCTGAATTTGTGTTCTGCTCCACCTCATTCGAGCTCCTTTGAAACCTCAGAAGTCCCAAGTGTAATTTCGGAGCCTCCAGGAATCTATTTTGTTGATGTCTTGTCAAGACTATTCAAAATCCTAGAAAGTCTATCTTCCATGTCAGAACCTCAGACACTTGCTTCTGTCTGCTGTACTCTGAAAGTCAGAACCTCTGAGTTTCTTTCAGTTGTTCAAAGATTCATTTCTAGACAGCAATATAGCCATTGGTTTCAAAATATCGGAACTTTTGGGTTTTTCTGTTTTTTGCATAACGGCTAGTTTTTGAGGACTTGGCTATATATATATTACCCAAACCTCTTTGCATGGATAACTCTTTACAAGATCTATTTTTTTTACTCTCTTAAGCTCTCTACCACAGTTCATCAAGCCAAAGTTACATCCTTTGTGAGAAAATCATTGAGAGAGAGATTGAGCATTAATTGAGCACCAAGCAAGAGTTCATCTCCAAACCAAATTGATTGAAGTCTATTATTCTTAGAGATTGGTGTCTCTACACGGCTAGGAGTAATTGGGAATCTTCAAGAAGAAGTGTGAAACACCCCATCAAGTTTGTGATGGTTTGGAGCTCGTCTACCGTAAAGTGAAGAGCTACTACAAGAGAAGAAAGGTTTTGCGTCGGCAAGTCTCTTGAGGAAAGAGCATGTTTGGGTGCCGGCTTTGATCATTGAATCAAGTTTCCTCAACAGAGACGTAGAGTCTCGCTAAAGGCTCAAACTTCGGCAACAAATCCGTGTCTCCCGTGTGATTGTATTTTTCCTATTCCTTCAACTTGCTTACTTCACATATTTTGTTCATCAGTATGCATAAGATTTGATTTTGTTTCAAGTTTTTGATAATCTCCTATTCCACCCCCTCTAGTCAATAGCCTTGATTCTTTCACCTATCTCCAAAAATTTTTTAGCTCTAATGAGAACACACTATGGACTTACCTCTGAAATTTATAAATTCATCAGAATCATAGAAATTGTAAAACACAGTGGTCGAAAATATCCCCTATTAAAAAATTCATAAGAATCATGGAAATTATAAAATACATGATACCAGCCGTGGTTAGAAAAACTGCAAGAAGATAAACCAAACCATCATATCCTTAGCTGTTCACGGAGAATTCTAGTAAAAAGTGATATTATCAAGTAGCCTAACTAATGTGCAATAAATGCTGCATATCCAATGATTTAAAGGGTATATATGAGAATTAGTGTGAAATTAAGGCTAAACTTGCAAGGGTCAAACTAAATTCGTGCGCCATGTATTGGAGTTGGATGGACGGTTAGATCGTTTGGATTGTGCAAACTCTTAAGTTTTATATCACTATAGATGTTCTTCCTAAAGGTGTGCTCAAACTATGGTCACTTTGGAGGTATATAATTTGATTTGCCTTGGTCTTCATGAAGGAAGGAAAAATAGGTAGAAGCAGAGGCTTGGTTTCCTATGAAGTTTAGTGCAAAGGAATAATGATATAGAAGTTGTACCACCTCGTACTATATTTGATTTGTGGGATGTTAAAAGCATGCGAATAGAAAAAACACAGGAATACGATATGAATGTATGTGCGGACCAGATGATTGCAAAAACATGAATTTGTAGCCTGTTTGATTTGTATGATTCTTACAAAGGCTGGGTTGGATGTTGAAAGTGCATCTAGCCCCCCAAGTGGGTTTTGATGATTAATGACAAAATAATTAAGGAACATGAGTTTATCAAATATTGATTAGATCTTAGTCCCATGGATATGGCGTTGACGACCCTTAAAAAGATTGAAGAAGTTATGACTTACATGGCTAGAAGATTAAAGATCTTTTTCTAGTTGTTTTGGTGGTTCAAATAATCACATTAAGTTATAGGCAAACTGTACTATAAAGAGGAGAGTAAGTCGACTACTAGAACGGATCTCTATTGCATGATACTCAATAGGATCAAATCCCACATCTCTAGAATACCCAAAGTTCTCCTCACACAATTTTCTAAGTGTTGTCAGAGCCTCCAGACCGGTCAGTCGACGTCTCCGATCTTTGAGTGTGAGAGTTCTTCTACTATCCAGAGCCACCGAATGGTGCTAATCTGAACACTCTGATGATCAATCTTGCTTCTATCAAAAAGCATACCTTTTGCTTGGAGCCACTAGGCGGTGACTATCCGAACACTCCAAGTGTTCAGATGTCTTCTGTCTAGAAGCATTTTCTTTGTCTGGAGCCAACGAGTGGTTTCCATTCGGAGTCTCCGAGTGTTGTCCAAGCTTCTGTCTAGAAACATATTCGTCGCCCGAGTCTCCGAGTGGGTGTTGTTTAGAACCTCTGAAAGTTCGCAAAGTCTCTATTCAGAGCTTTTCTTTCATCCGGTGCCTCCGAGCTTAGTGTTTTCAGGTCCTCCAGAATCTATACAGTACCGATGCAAATTGTCTGAACATTCTGTGTTGTTCTTGTCTAGACACTCTGAAAAGACAACCTAGCTTATATTCTTTGTCCTAATCGTGCCTCGGCACTTTGACTGAGTTTCATCGAGTGCCTCCAAAAGAGCTAGTTGGTTTTGAGCTTTTGTTAAGTGTTGAGCCTTTGGACACTATGAGTGGATGTTGTCCAGATCATCCATGCCATGTTTTCTTCTCTGACAAAAGATTATTTTCTATTCGGGCTCTCCGAGCGTACCTTATTTGGATCCTTCGGGTACTAGAATTCCTTTGTGTTCGAATCATTCGGAACCTCCGGAGCGTGATGGGGTATGCTCCGACAAGCCCAAATTAGCCACTAAAATTCCTCCACCCACTCCAACTGGGATTCCTCTTTTGCTTGTCCATTCCATTGCTCTTGTCATTAGAGTTATTCTCCTTCTCACTTTTTTGAGAAAATCTTTGAGAGGGAAGAAAAGAGAGGGAATGATTGGATCTAGTTAAGCATGTAGCAAGAAGGTCTCTCCAAACTCCGGTTTCTCTTATTATTCTTGGAGGTTGGCGTCTCCTAAATGGTTAAGAGTTCTTGCAATCGCCCAAGTGTGTGTGAAGGTTGGAGCTTGCGTGCTGCAAGATGAAGAGTTACTAAGAAGAGAGGGGGGATTTGCTTGAGAAAAGAGCATATTTCAGTGCCGACTTAGATTTTTATATCAAGCTTTTTCAACGGAATATGATTCCTTTGGTATGCCCTCAAATCAAAGAGGCCCAAAATCCTACAAATCAAACGTATCATGTTCTTTTTGATTCGCATGATACTAAACTAGAAATAATAGTGAAATCCGATAGAAATGCATATGTAGAACATCGAAAAATATGTGAATTTGTAGCATGTTTGATTTGTAGGATTTTAAAAATACGTTTATAGTGGATGTTTTGACTGTTGCGTAACTCTTTTGGTTTCATTAAAATGGTACGGTAAAGATTAAGGAAAAGACTAATGAATGGGATTGAAAGATTCTTTTAAATCCAAAGTAGCTAGATTCAAAATATGATTTTGAGTATGATTTCTTTGTCTTTTAAATCAAATAGAAAACATTCTTACGAAGCATGGTCCTCCAAAAAATCCTTCGAAGCAAAGAGAGAGCTGGCTTGTACAAATTAGTGGAGGGCAATTTTTCGGAGAATATGGAAATGAAATGAAAAAAAGAACCTACAGTGGCATCTTGAAGAGTTAACATTCCAAAGAGTGGCAAAATCCTGAATGTTCGCAAAATCCTCAACTACAAACCGTGTGAAGACATGTACAATGCAAGATGCTTATATATGAGTGCTTAAAGAGAGAGAATACAACCACATCATCAAGCACCTATGTGAATTTTATCTAGTCCAATTCAAGCTCATCTTTATAGGTACTTAGATGATTATATATATTAATATATTAATTAGTACTAGTTAAATGCATAAACATCTCTTAAACATAGGTGCCTAATTAAGCACTCACGTTATAAAATAAGCATCAATGCTATCCTACAAGGCAAGAAAAATAAATTTATTTTACTAAACACCTCTCCAAGCACTTGTATTGTACATGTTTTAAAGGTACATTCTTATAAAACTCGCATATCCTTAAGTGCCTCCAAATTGAACGCACCAGTTTGCAAAATCTTCGAAGTCCATGTCCCTCCGTGCGAAATTCCTTCAACATCGTCCCGAATCTCAAAGCCCCTGCTTAATAAATCCCGTCCCCCTCGCTAGGGTTTTCTTCTCCCCGCCGCCGCCACTCCCGTCTCCTCCCTCCCGTGCTCCCCTCTCTCACGCTCCCGCATCCCTTCCCCTTCTTCGACCTCGCCGGCAGCGCAAAATGGCGGCGGTTGAGACACAGACGCAGGAGGTCAAGCTCTTCAACCGCTGGTCCTTCGAGGACGTCCAGGTCTCTCTTCCACTCCAAACCCCTTATTGGTGTAGCTTTGCTTTTTTCTTGGATGCGGCTTTTGAGCCGTCTCGCTGTACGCGTGGTGCTTTACCGATTCTAATTCCTAAAATCCGCGTTAGCGGCTGGTTGCTTTGCTAGATCCGATGGTTAGGTTGTAGTTGACATGATGTCTTGATGCTTCGATTGGTGGATGTAGTCCCAGCATCTTTATGTGATTTAGGAAGCACGATTTTGATCAGTGGCTAGATTTATGTATTGTTTCCTTCTTTTTGTTTGTTTTTGAAGTTTACTTGGGTAGGCTATATGATGGAGTATTTTTAGGGGTTTTGCTGGTTGAAGCCAATTTGTTTGGTCGATTGTTTTGCGTTACAGTAGTCTAAAACTATAGTTCTGAAAATTGTAGTTTGAAAAGTATATAGAAAGCTTCAGAGTTCTTACACCAATCAGTCAATCACCAGTGCTCAATTTGGTATATGTTGTTTGAAGAGCGTAGTTTCTTGAGTCTTGGTATGTTTTATTTGTTTGGAGTTGTTCACTCTTGTTCTTATTATAGACTTGGGGTACAGTATTGTTGGTCTCGTCTTATGGATTTCTAAAATTTGTTTGTGCAGGTCAATGACATTTCTCTGAATGATTACCTTGCTGTCAATCCTACAAAGCATGCCACATATCTTCCCCACACTGCTGGAAGGTATTCTGCCAAGAGGTTCCGCAAGGCTCAGTGCCCAATCATCGAGAGGCTGACCAACTCCTTGATGATGCATGGTCGCAACAACGGCAAGAAGCTCATGGCAGTTCGCATTGTGCAACACACTATGGAGATCATTCATCTTTTGACTGATGCAAACCCTATCCAAATTATTGTTGATGCCATCATCAACAGGTAGGTCCTGAACTTACTGATCTTTTTTTACTGTGCTAGCGATTCTGATTATTGAGATCAAGGTGAACACAAACTCTGTGAACATTGTTTTAGTATATCCATGTTTTGAGGAATGAGCATTTCATATGGATTATGCACTGTTTATTCTTCGCCTTGACTGTAAACTGTTCTCTAGATTACTTGATGATTATCAGCTCCTATATGTAAATTTTGTATCAGTATTAGATTATTTGATGATTATCAGCTCCTATATGTAAATTTTGTATCAGTATTAGATTATTTGATGATTATCCGCATAGTTGAAACTTTTGAAGATTGGCTGAGCGGAATTCATTGTACTGATTGATAAATCTCAATTTTGAAAATCTAATGTTGAAGTAAGGCTCTCAGTAGTTTCAATGTTTTGTAATACCTTAGTGATACTGTACTAATATTCAAACGTGAAAACACTTCTGTATTTATACGGCTGGTATATGATCCTTCTGTAAACTTTGAAAATAGGAGATGAGCTTCATGTTGAATATTCCAAATGATTAATTTTTGTTTCTAATTCATCCATCTCTGGTTATTGGATTATTGCTTGAATTGCTTCTCTAATCGCACTTCACTCTACTTTGCATTCAGTGGACCAAGAGAAGATGCAACTCGTATTGGATCGGCTGGTGTTGTTAGAAGGCAGGCTGTTGATATTTCTCCTTTGAGGCGTGTGAACCAGGCAATCTACCTTCTTACCACTGGTGCTAGAGAGAGTGCTTTCAGGAATATCAAAACCATTGCAGAATGCCTTGCAGATGAGCTTATCAATGCAGCTAAAGGTTCTTCTAACAGGTATTATACTGTTTATGCCCGTTGGCATTCTTTCTTTTCTGAAGAAAATTTCAACATGGCAAATGATCAATGCAGCTAAAGGTTCTTCTGACATTACTCTTTCTCTGTTGTGTGTGTGTGCATGCGCAAGTGGTTTGTTTGAATGTGCGCGTGCACAGGATATGCACAACTAGAGTCTTCAACTCTGTATTTCATTTTATTAGAATTAGATATTATATAAGGTTTAAAAGAAACTGTGGTGCATTGAATTCCAATTTTACCGTGGATAGCTAGTCTGCGACTACCTAAGATAAAGATGTCTTTCGACAACTCAACTGAGTGGTTTGGCCCATTGAGCTCTACCTTGATTTTGTACCATTGCTACATGTGCTACCTAATATACTTGGTTATAGGGAAATCTTTACCACTTCTGTGACAAGTGAACAACTCACTGGTTACTGGCTCAATTGTGGATATTCCTGACCCAGGAACAACATTCTTTCAGGATGTTACAATATATGTTTCACTATGTTGTATTGGCTTAGCCTAGCTTTTGGACTAGGTATGAATGAACTATTTGCAAGTTAGATAGACACTAAACCTGTTTGTTTTTATCATCAGAAGATAATTCTTTTTTGTATATTTATTGGAGTATGGGCCGCTTGATTATCTAAACAAATGATCAGCTCTCATTCAAACAAATGAAACTGGAAAGAATCTCTTTCTTCCCTTTTGAGGAAGAAGCCTGGTTGCTGCACAGAAATAATAAATTACATTTCTTGTAATATTTATTGAACAGTGCTATTTCCTTAACATTCATGTTTGCAGTCTTTCTGAAACTCAATCTGTTTCACAATACTTAACTTGCTTGTTATTGCATGGAATTTTAATAATTTTCCACTCTTGGTCATCCAGCTATGCAATCAAGAAGAAGGATGAGATCGAGCGTGTTGCGAAGGCCAACCGTTAAGCATGCATATGCAAAGAAAAGGGAACGTTTATGATGAGCTTTGCTACTTCTGTCTATCTAGTTTGTTTGAGAATTTAGCCATGTTTGAAGTATGACATCTGTTTCTGAGGATATTTATGTCCCTGTTATGGTTTACTGAACAAGTAAAAAACAGCAGCCTTGTGGGGACTGCTGAGATTTTGCGAAGGCTTTGTTCCTTTGAAGTTTGGTTATATTAAAACCTGTGTTATGTGAGTACGAAACGTGGATTGATAGTTGATTAATAATTCTGTAGCTGTAGAATTCCGGGGAGCCTTGGCTGTTTGACCGGATCGATCTGGTCCAGCAGTTGACTGATAGCGGGTAGGAATATAGCCAGCGGCTCATCTAGGAGTACCTTCTTTGACGTAGCTCGAGGTGCTTGCTGCAGCTAGACCCCTCTGGTGCGCATCAGATAGTAGATTATTTTTGTATTGGTTCAGTAAAGGAAAGGAATGGGCAAATACCTGAGCTACGTAGCGGCCGGAGATATCTAATGCTAGAACGCAGTGGAAAGCTCGTCCATAATGACCAGGAAGGCTAATACAAGTAGGTGACGAATAATGAGGTTATCGCATTTAGTTTCCTTCCAGTGCGATTTTCTATGAAGTGGCAGCAGTAAGAACGCCAAACATTATGTGAAGATTGAGAGTATGCACAACTTCACTTTTCCTTCTATCTACGTCAAACTACTTTACATACAAATACCAAACTGATGGCAATATTAGGAGCCGCAAACAGCCACTTGCTGGTTAGCTCCCAGAGATGGTGCCACACAGATTGCATAGTGGCACGGCGTCGCCATGGAGCTGAAGAACGCCTTCTCAACCTCCGTTGAAGCATTTCTTCCAAGCAAGCACATCACGTATTGCATCACCCTGGCATCGCATGGCAACGTGATCCGCCCGTCGTCCCTTATGAAGCCAAACTCCTGGGACATTCGGAGGAGCCCCCAAAGATCGTCATGCCCAGGTACGCCAATGGCACCTCAAACCGCCTCCCGTCAGTTGTGAACATGACGCAGTGGCCTGTCACTGCTGTCGAGCACCCTTCGGCCTTTTTCGTCTCCGTCATGGTTAGTGTTTGAGTTTGAAATTGTAATGAGTAATGGCCAAGAACAAATGGATCAAAGGTACTGTTCTTTGTTGATGAATTTAGTTTATATAGGTTACAAGTGATGCGGTTGTTTGCAGGGAATGGACTGCAGTTGCTAATTAGCAACCGCACAGCAGTTTCTCCAAAAGCATGGATTAACTGTTTTGCATTATCCTTAACACTCCCCCTAATCAATGCTTATCCTTGCAAACAACATCATCTTGAAATATGACTCCTCCAAAACCCTGTGGAAAAAATGTGAGGAGTACAGTATCGGATATGCTGTTAAAACTCCCTTAAACCCAACGGGAAAATAAAGAGAAAATGATACAGCACATAATGATTATTGCCTCATTTAACTCAATACAAGAAAACCCGTAGAGTTTTAGAGGACAATAGATATGTCGTATATACTTCCTAAAAACCCCGATGGGGAAAACGAGAAATATGACATATGTCCTTATGTTGATATTACCTCATTAAAAACCTTGATGAGAACCTGTAAAGTAAACTCACAAAGGGAAAAAGAGTGTAATATGATGCTTTAAACAGGAATAATTCAGGAAGATACTCCCTCTGATTCTTGCAAATCTCGAAGTCATCGCATACCAATTTCATGAACATATTTCTGAAATGTAGAAGTTGGTAGAGACTTTGTGAATAAATCAGCTAGGTTGTCGCATGATTTGACTTGCAAGATGTCTATTTCCCCACTTTTCTGGAGTTCATGGGGAAAGAATAACTTAGGGGCAATATGCTTAGTGATATTGCTCTTGATGTATCCTGTTTGCATCTGTGCAACACAAGCCGCATTATCTTCGTAGATAATGGTAGGTGATTCGATAGAACCAATTCCACATGACTGCTGTATGTGGTTTATCATTCTGCGAAGCCATACGCATTCACGTGATGCCTCATATAATGAAATTATTTCAGAATGATTGGTAGATGTTGCCACAAGAGTCTGTTTCGAAGACTTCCATGATATGGCAGTTCCACCATGTAGGAACACAAAGCCGGTTTGTGATCTGGCATTATGGGGATCAGATAAATAGTCAGCATCTGTGTATCCAATCATATTGAAGTCCTGATTTCTCTGGAATTGAAAGAATAGGCCAAGATCCTTTGTGCCTTGGAGATATCGAAGGATATTCTTGACTCCTGACCAATGGCGTTTCGTGGGAGCTGCGCTGTGTCTAGCAAGTAGATTCACTGCAAAAGCAATATCAGGTCTTGTACAATTTGCAAGATACATGAGCGTTCCAACGGCACTGAGATATGGAACATCGGATCCCAATATCTCTTTCCCATCTTCCCTCGGTCTGAATGGATCTTTCTCTACGTCTAGAGAGCGAACCACCATAGGAGTTTTAGATGGGTATGATTTGTCCATATTGAACTTCTCCAATATCTTCTGGATATAGGCAGCTTGGTGTACCATGATTCCTGAGGGAAGGTGCTCAAGTTGAAGACCTAAGCAAAATTTGGTTTTACCCAAATCCTTTATCTCAAATTCCGTCTTTAGGTGATTACGTGCTTCATCAATATCTTGTGTGTTGCAAATAATGTTGAGATCATCGACGTATACAGAAATGATGCAAAATCCTGTAGAGGACTTCTTTATAAAGACACATGGGCAATCATCGCTGTTGGAGTAACCCTTCTGAAGAAGGAACTCACTGAGTCGGTTGTACCACATCCGTCCCGACTGCTTTAAGCCATATAATGACTTATTCAGTTTTACACAGTACATGTTGCATTTTGCGCTTGCATTCGGGACAGGGATTCCATCAGGAACCTTCATGTAAATGTCCGAATCCAGTGACCCGTAAAGGTATGCGGTCATGACGTCCATCAACTGCATAGATAGACGATTTTGTACTGCCAAGGATATGAGATATCGAAAAGTGATTCCACTCATTACCGGAGAATATGTCTCATTGTAATCAATGCCGGGTCTCTGCGTAAATCCTTGTGCTACGAGCCTTGCTTTGTATCTCACTACCTCATTGTTCTCATTCCGTTTTCGGATAAAAACCCATTTGAATCCCACAGGGAAAACCTTGGGAGGTGTCCGTATTGCTTCAGTGAATACCTTTCTTTTATTAAGCGAGGCAATTTCCGCTTGTATTGCATCCTTCCACTTAGGCCAGTCGGAGCGTTTTTGACACTCAACGATAGTCCTTGGATCATGATCATTGAGAAGGGTATTTGCAATTGTAGTAGAAAAATAAGTGTCGACAATCGTAGACTTACGGTTGAATGATTCTCCAGAATCGATATAGTTGGTGAAAATTTCTTGCACCCTTGATGACTCTTCGTGATTTCCTAATACGCGTGAGTCTGGGTGTTCCGATGGCCTAGCAAGTGTGTGCGGACTGGAGCTAGGTTGTGGAGGTTGCCCATCCACTGGGTGTGCACTACCCATTAGGTGTTTGTCAGCGTTGAGTTGACTTGCATTTACTGACTTTGAGATTTTTCTCCTCAATTTCCTTAGTTGCTTCCGAGAAACTTGTTCCGGGTTAGAGGCCGTACTACTCCCCCTCTTTTTGGGAACAGGGAGTTGAGTAGTTTTTATTGGTACCTCCACTCTTTCGGGTGCATTTCTGACCGGATTTAAGGATTTTGTAACACCTTTTAGATCAGTAAATTAATCTGGCAGATTGTTTGCAAGATGTTGCAAATTGATGATTTTCCGAACTTAGAGTTCGGTCTCTTGGGTACGTGGATCAGAGGATGAAATGGCTATAGCATTCCAATCGATTTCCGGGCATTCTTTCTGGTACTTGAAATCTCCCCCTAATGCCGGGAAATGTTCCTCATCGAATATGCAGTCAGCGTGACGGGCTGTGAATAGATCCCCAGTAAAGGGTTCCAGGTACTTTATAATCGACGGCGATTTGTACCCCACATAGATCCCCAGTTTCCTGTGTGGGCCCATGGATGTCCGCTGCGGTGGTGAGATCGGGATGTACGTAGCACATCCGAACTTACGCAGATGGGAAATGCTAGGAGGATTTCCACGTACCAATTACAGAGGGGAAGTACTGTGATATGCAGTAGGTCGCAATTGTATTAAGTCAGCAGCGTGTAAAATTGCGTGACCCCAACAAGAGGTTGGCAAGCTGCAATTCATCAACAAAGGTCTTGCAATGAGTTTAATCCTCTTAATCAGTGATTCAGCCAAACCATTTTGTGTATGGACATATGGGACCGAGTGCTGAACTTCAATCCCCAGAGCCATGCAATAATCATTGAAAGCACGTGAGGAGAATTCTGCAGCATTATCCATGCGAATTGTCTTAATTCGACTTTCTGGATAATGGGCTTGTAACTTAATGACTTGCCGTATTATCTTGGCAAATGCATGGTTTCGTGTGGACAAAAGGCACACGTGTGACCATCGTGTAGATGCGTCAATAAGGACCATGAAATATCTAAAGGGTCCAGAAAATGGTTGGATGTGACCACAAATATCTCCTTGAATACGTTCAAGAAACTGAAGTGGTTCAGCTTGTATTTTGAGATGCGAGGGTCTCAAAATTAGCTTCCCTGTTACACAAGATGTGCAAACGAAGTCTGAAGAGTGAGGAAATTTTGACTCAAGCAAATTGTGACCGATGGAATTGCGAGTAATTTTTCTCATCATCCCGATGTCGGGATGGCCTAGGCGATCATGCCAGGTTTGGAATGCGTTAACATTCTGAAAAATTACTTTATATGCAACATGTTCTACGGGCTTGATGTACGTATAGTACAATCTGGACGATAGAGAAGGAATTCGTTCAAGTACTTGCTTGCCATATCCGTAATCTTTAGTGAAGAGTAGATACTCCTCTTTGTTGTCTTCATGGGTTTCAATGTGAAAACTATTTTTACGGATATCTCGATAACTAATGAGGGTACGTGACGAGTCGGGATATAGCAAAGCGTCCTCTATTGTCACTTGTGTACCCCCTGGGAGGGTAAATATGGCACGTCCAATGCCAACAATTACCGTATCGCGTCCAGCGATAGTTAAAATATCTCCATTCATTTTTTTCAGAGTTTGGAAATATTTTATCTCCCTTAGTATGGAGTTTGTGGTAGCACTATCCACAAGGCATAATTCTTCTTCCATCGGATTGTCCCCGTAGATAACTATATATATAAAAGAATTTTCAGTAAGAAAACTTCATGTAAATATATAGTAGACAATCTTATCATATCAAATGTGCTGATACAATATAAAATGACAACAATACTTATGTTCTTAATACAACATCACAAATGGACATAGTTAAAATAGATCGTAAAGGAGATTGAGGGGCTAATCGAAGTCTCCAAACATATCGGTTGAGGCAAACTCAATCATCATGTTCTCCGTGTCGGCAGGGTCCTCTGGCTGATGGAGAGGTATGGTTTTGCTTGGTCCGGGAGGAACATCGAGTGAACTGCCATCTCCATTGGCGTTATCCGGATGAAGGTTGAAGTTGGCTTCAAGCCTTTTCCCTTGAGGTGCCATGCGTCCTTGAGATTGTTGGTACAGAACAGCCAGATGTTTTGAGGTTTTGCACTTGTTAGTGGGGTGTGAGTAGCATCCACATTTGTCGCAAAGCTTAGTTTTGTCACACTTAGGCTTTGCCGTGCCTTTCCCCCTGTTGAAGTTTCTAGGCTTCTTGTTCCTACTACGCTTTCGCTTACCCTTGAAATTTGATGGTTTGCCCTTAGGGGCACCATCAAATCTCTGTCTATTCGCGATATTCATATGAACCTCCGGTAAAGGCTGTGCCCCAACTGGGCGCTGAGAGCCATTCTTAGCGAGTAGCTCATCATGCTTTTCAGCCTGAAGTAAATATGAATGAGGTCGGAATAGACGGTGTAGTTGCGGAGCGCGGTATTGCTGCTGAAGGATCCTATCTGCGGGAAGCATAATGGATAGAGTCTTTTCTATCTTCTCCGCATCAGTAGGTTCCTTGTCGTAAAAGCGTAGTTTGGAACAAATCTTATGAACCTCGTGATTGTACTCTCCGATGGATTTGAAGTCCTGAAGACGGAGATGAGTCCAATCGAGGAGTGCTTCGGGCAGGACAACTGCCTTCTGCTGTTCATACCTCGTTTTGAGGGCCAGAAACAGAGTACGAGGAGATTCCTCCTCTAAGTACTCAGCCTTTAGATCTGGGTGAATATGGTGCCTAATGATGTATAAGGCAGCATATTTTGCTGTTCTGTCAGTGGCGTGGCTCCATCCGAGAGAGGAATCGCCGGATCCTGGATAGCACGCACGATCCCACGGGACGCGAGATTGATCTTGATGTCCATGGCCCATGTAGGGTAGTTGTGACCATTGAGGGCAAGCGTCTCAAATTCTTGCGCGGTCATTGTAACCTACGAGGGCAAACCAGAGATAATTAATTTACGTTTGGTAAATTAAGAACCATCATGGTTAATGTTGTAATGAACTTTGCAAAATTAATAAAAGTTTCAAGAAATTAGCTTGAAACCGTTAGTGTGAATCTCAACTTTGCTAAGTATGACATATTGTCGAAAGTAAATCTCGTAGCATTAGGGAGTATAATCTGATGAAATCAGTAGATACTCAAGTATAATCTGATAAAAATCAGTAGATACTTGTATACCTAATGCCATATAGCGCTTAGGGAGTATAATCTGACATAAATCAGTAGATACTCGAGTGTAATCTGATAAAATCAGTAGACACTCATATACCTAACACCGTATGTCGTTACTTGATTTGAGGGAAATCACTTTGAATTTTGCAAATTGATTCCTACTCGTATTAAGTCAAAGGACTTAATTAAGGTGAATCAATTTTGTATTTGCAAGAAATTTAAAATCTCGATTGCAAATTAGGACGCAATTAATCTCAACATGTAGATAACATAGAAATATATTGCATCACATGATAATCTGGAATACAAAATATTCAACAGAAGTACAGTACTAGAATTAAAATACTGTAATTAACAAGGTCTAAAACAGAAGAAATACTGCTAGAACACAAATAAAAGGATTAAATTGTGAAAAACCCAAAATGCAGGGGCTTTCCACAAATTATTGGGCGGCCGGTTTAAGCTGGCCAGAGGGGCGGTCTGACCGGCCTGCACCGGCGCCAGGCCGGTTTTAAACCGGTCAGAGGGCCGGTCTGACCGGCCTGCGTCGGGAAGGCCAGGCAACCTGGGCCTGGGCCGCGGAGGCCTTTCGGCCGGCCCAGGCCAGGGGGCGCGCGGGGGAGCGGTTATAAGTGGCGGGCGGGAGGTCCGGGTTAGGGTTTTCAACCCTAACCGCACCGGCGGCGGCGGCGAACCGCGGGCGGCGGCCCGGAGGGAGGTGCGGTGGCGGCAGCGACCGGAGGGCCACGGTAGCTCCTTGGCACGCGGCGGTCGGAGGCTCGGCGGCGGCGCCCGCGACGCGCGGCGGCGGCGCGGTGGAGGTGGCCGTGGCGGCGGCCAATCACCGGCAAGGCTGCGGCTCCCGCAGTTCACGCGCCGGCCGGCCCGCTCACCGGCGAGGCGCGGCGGAGGCTCCTCCATCCTCCTCGGGTGAGGCTCCTCCCGGGAGCCCGTTGGGGAGGCCATTGGGGAGGCCGAGGTCGGCCGGCCTCCAGGAGCCGACGCGGCTTGAGATGGAGGCCGGGAATGGGGCGACGAACCGGCGGCGGGCGCCGGCCGTGCGCGGAGGCGGAGATGGGCCGCGGGGATGAGCCGAACCGGAGGACGAGGCTGGGCTCGGCCATGGCCTCCATGGCGAAGCGGCGGCAACAGGCGGCGAAGCGGGCGCGACAGCGGCCACCGGTGGAGGAGCAGGAGCTCCATCAGCAGCCGGTGGGTCGTCGACGGCGGGCTCCGGCGGGGGTGGGGGGCACGGCCCCCACCCATGCTTGGGGCACCATCCCGGCGGCGGTGGTATCGCGAGCTCCGGCTCCAGGGGCCCAACGACGTCCTGCGGCGCGAAGACCGCTGCATACTCGTCGGCGTAGAGCGGCGGAGCCACGGACCCGGCGAGAAGCCAAGGAGACAGCGCCGGCGCCGAGGCGCCATGGCGCTGATGCCAATGACGACGAAAAGGACGGCGAGGACCGAAACGGTGTCCGTGATGGTGGCGTCCACCGAAGCGATGGTGGCGGCGACCCTCACGGAGGAAGCGGCGGATCAGGCGAAGCATGGAGGAGAAACCCCGAGGCATGGCCGATTCTCACCTTTTCTTCGGTTCTTGCTCTGTTCTTGTGTTCTTGATGCTCTCGGTAGAACTAGCGATGCTGATAACGTGTTTGAGTTTGAAATTGTAATGAGTAATGGCCAAGAACAAATGGATCAAAGGTACTGTTCTTTATTGATGAATGTAGTTTATATAGGTTACAAGTGATGCGGTTGTTTGCAGGGAACGGACTGCAGTTGCTAATTAGCAACCGCACAGCAGTTTCTCCAAAAGCATGGATTAACTGTTTTGCATTATCCTTAACAGTTAGCCGCTTCCTCCGGAGGTTTTGCTATCCTTTGCCACTTCTTTGCTAGCTGAGCCATTCTTTTGGCACTGATCATGGTCGGTTCTTTCCAGCAAGTGGAAACTGCTTGCTCTATCTGAGTTGCAATGCTTTGTTTGTGGATGAAGAAGAGATGGTGTTTTGAGGCCACTTCACCAATGATTTATAGGTGGACTGAAGGCGTCGTTATGTCCAGTGACTCGAGCGCCATCGATGGCAAGATTATTGGGGATTACATATTTCTACGGGGCCAACTGTTTAGTGTGTGCCGGGTACATCACAACGCACTGCCATAGCGATATGTTTAGTGGATAAGTAGCACGAGTACCCCATGCAAACTGGGTTCCGCGTGAGGACCAGTTCCATAGCTATTGTGCAATGAGATATTATTGGCAGACAAGCCTCGTGCTAGCATCTCAGGTCTAGATTTTTATGGATGGGTTCCGTGTTATTCGACATCTTGTGTTGAGATTGTGAAAGATCAGCTACATATGTTCATTGGAGAGAGCAATGATTTCACAATGATCAGGGAATCCTGTTCTTTTACTCTGCAATTCAACACAACTGAGATTGCAACCAGTTGGAGAGGTAGCTACCTCGGTCATCAGTACCTTCTTTAGCAGATGAGAAGCCGACTTCATTCGATCTGTGCGTGTACATTGTATTTGAAGTTTTGGCTTAACAATTAACACCTTGATTAGTTCTGAAAGGGACTGCGTTAATTCATGCGTACACAACTTGCTGAGTGTCATATCTCAGTTCTGATTGATGGCCTACCTGACTTGTAGCATTGCATGTGGCATCCACTCCTAAGCGCTTTCTCTGCACTTTCCTATGGAGCTACAACCAGCGGCAAGCCTGTGAACCATGGTTTGCTAATTTAGCTGAAGATTGTGAATGACAGGCCTGTATCAAGTCTTGTGCTACACACTTGTCACTGAGCATTTTCAGGCCTATTGCCTTTTGTAAAGTTTTACGGTTCAAGGACTGTAACAGTTGGATATCAACTTGTTTTTACTCTAAAGCATCTGCCTAATTCACTAAATAAAACCTACTTTCTCTTATGCTACTTCATTCCTTATCCTGAGGGCCTTCAAAAAATTTGTAACAAGGGTCATCGTTGAGAATATTGCCTTGGTTGGCCATCTTCTTACTTATACGCATTTTTTATTTTGAAGATTTCAGCTTAATTAAATGATAGATTGTATAGAACATGTTGTTTATTTGCAGTGTAACAGTATACAACTTGGATCTAAAAGGAAGTGCGTCCGTTAATGTATGCAAAATGTAAGAGAAAAATGGCTGCAACTACTGGGGTGGCCATGTTCCTGCTTGGTTGCTTGCAAAATCAAAGGCTTCACATAACAATTTCCCTTCTTGCCTGTATCCAACTATCTTACATTATCCAGTAAAACAACACGAACAGAAAACAGCACCAGGCTATGTTCTCTGCATGCATGTCTTCAGGAGCTACAAGCAACAAATTTGCTGGCTGGCTTCAATGGTTGGCCCCAGAGACAACCAGCATAGTGGCAAGGCGTCACCATAGAGCTCAGCAACGCGCTCTCCACCTCGGGAGAAGCATTCCTCCTAAGCAAGCGCATGACATCACCGGGACTTCACAAGGCAGCGTGATCCTGCCATCGATTGTGAAGCCAAACTCCTCCCGCGACATCCTAAGGAGCTCACCGAAGACTGTTGTGCCGAGGTATTCCAACGGGACCTTGAACCGACACCCATCGGCCGTGTACATGATGCAGTGGCCCGCGACTCCTACAGAAGTGGAGCATTCTTCAGTTTCTTTGGCCCTCGCCATGATACTCATCCTCCTGAGGGCTGCCATCCTTTGCCACTTCTTTACCAATTGAGCAAATCTCTTGGCACTGATCATGGTTGGTTGAATGGTTGTTGATGTTTGTTTTTTTGGCTGGAAATCTGAAGAAGTATGCCGCGAGGGGATGAACTGATGGCATTCAGATAGCTAGCTAGTTGCTGAATTTATAGGCTACAGAAAAGAGGATGTGCCGGTGAAGTGTACATATTTTGTCCAGCCTTTTATTGATGGATTCCATCTTGTTAGATGTGTCAAGAGAGTGAAAGATTAGGAGGCTGATTGGTTCATTGCCCAAAATTAGCAAGCCCCAAAATTGACCTCTAATTGGTTTGCTACCAAAAGAGTGGCAACTTGCCAAATTTTGGCATTGCTACAATGTGTGTGTGGCAATTGGCATTAAACCAATCAACACTTTTTTACCAATATTTGGCAAATGTTGGCATTGCCAAAATGTGAGCATGCCAACATATTGGCTTGCCAATTTTTGGCCATGAACCTCAGCCTCTAGCTACTTATGTTTTTTGTGAGAGAGCAATTATCTCGGAATGATAAGGAGATTCTTGTTTTTGTACTTCGCAGCTGTGGTTGCAATCAGCGTTATAGTCTTCCTTTCGTTGATGAGAAGTTTACTCCATTGGTATTTTGCGCGTACATTGTTCTTCAGTGTGCGTGCTTAACAATTTGATTAGTTGGGAAAGGGACTGTGTTAATTAATGCAAGATACAAAACTTGCTGAACAACGGCATAACTCAGTCCTGATTGATGGTCGACCTGTCTTGTAGCATTGCATGTGGCATCCATCCCTTAGAGCAAGTCCAGCAGCACCCCGACTGCCTCCCCGATAGCTAGAATAGGGGAGAAAAGAGAAAAAGAACGCTCCAGCAGCTCCCCGATTGCCTCCCCTACTATCGGCGCCCCCCCCATATCGCTCTCTCTCTCCCCTACCTTTCGGGGGGCAGCAGAGATCCCCGATCCCTCACCGATCCCCTCATCGGCGCCAACCGCGCCCCCTGGAAGAGTCCTTCCCGCCACCACGCTGCTGCCTTCCTCTCTTAGGTTCGTCCCCATTTTGCTCAGATCGAGATTGAGAGAGAGAAACAGACTTGGGGGAGAGAGAGGTGGCCACCACCGTCGTCGTCGATCTAGAGCGCGCAGGACGCGGAGTAGCCGGCTCCATCTCCTCCATCTCCTCCGCCCGTGTGCCTCCATCTCCTCCGCCCGCCGGCCTCTTCAACTCACGCCGGCTCCGGCCTCGCCAGCCCCCGCCCGCGCCGCCTCCATCTCCTCCGCCCGTGCCGGCTGCATCTCCTCCCCCCGCGCCGGATCCATCTCCTTCGCCCGCGCCGGATCCATCTCCTCCGCCCGCCGGCCTCTGCAACTCGCGCCGGCTCCGGCCTCGGCAGCCCCCGCTCGCGCCGCCTCCATCTCTTCCTCGGCCGTGAGCGCAGCCGGCCCCAAGCCGAGCCGGCCCGCTGCCTCTCTCCCCAGCACGCGCGCACTCGGCCTCAAGCCGCCAGCTTCCTCCTGCCGCGCCCGCCGAGGCCTCTGCCGCTTGTTTTTTTTTGGATTGCTCCGGCCGCTTGCTGATGGACTCCTGCATATATAGAGCATATTAGCTAATATGTGCAACACTGGATTTTTTTTTACAATCAAAGGAATGTTTTGTACTATGGCATGCTGAAGATTTTTGCTAATGCACTGATTGCAATTGCTTCATGATATCTAGATGTGTATGCTGCTGCTGCTAAATTTTGTTGTTGCTTCTCATATATATGCATTCATGTTGAAAAAATGGTTCAAGTAGTAAAACGGATGGCATGGCTAATATCGTGGCTTCAGATGCTTGGTTGTATATGTGTATATTCTCATGACCATATAACATGTCATATGTTCACATCTGCATGTTCTTCCAGAGAACTAGGAATCTGTTCTGAAGATTCGGACTGCATATTGATTTTGTGTATGCTGCTGCTGTATGCTAATCCGACATCGCTTTGCAAAGGATCTAGAGGTGTATGCTGCTGCTGCTAGATTTTGTTGTTGCTTCTCATATATATGTATCCGTGTTGCTGCAGATTGTTGTGATGGATAATCAACAATATTATGACCTTTTGCAAAGCGATGTCGGATTGAATGATTTGAGTTGGAGTGAATCACAAGAAGTCGATCTCGATGGACCTGAACATTCTACCCCTCCCGTGAAAGCAAGCTCGAAGAGACAAAAAAACTTCAGCGTGCTTGAAGACGAGGTTTTGGTGGATGCATACCTGGAGATAAGTCAGGATCCAGTCATAGGAGTCGACCAACCTCGTGCTTGTTATTGGAAAAGAGTCCATGATTACTTCCATACCAACAAGAAAGAAGAATCGGATCGAACTCAAAGTTCTCTCCAACACCGTTGGGATGTTATTCAAGAACAAGTGAATAGGTTTTCTGCATGTTATGCCCAGATTTTGAATAGAAACCAAAGTGGGATGACACAAAAAGATAAGGTAAAAATCTATGGTTCGCACGGTTTTTGTTCATATGTTATGTTTGTTGTACTAATACATAGGTACTAATGCAGCTAACTCAGGCATGTATTAAGTACCGGGAAGATGACAAGGGAGAGAAATCATTTGGATTGATGCATTGCTATGAAAAATTAGAAAAAGCCGAGAAGTGGACATCTCGGTTGGCTTACAAAAAACAGAAGACGACCTCCTCAGCTACTCCGGGTTCATCTGCTCGTAGTACAAATGTTAGTGAGTTCAAGGATGACGCTACATCTCCCTCGAAAGATGTTCCCACATCAAGACCAATTGGTAACAAGGCGGCGAAACAACTATTACGACGAGGTAAAAGTTCTGCCTCTACAGGAAGTACTGTCATGGAGGCATTTGGTGGTATGGTATCGGCTAGGGAGGCGAAGAGACAAGAGCGCTTTGATCTTGTTATTGCAATGGACCAACAGATAGAAGAACAAAGGTTGGTAGAAGAAAGGAGAAAGACTGCAATAGAAGAAAAAAGGGTGGCATTAGAAGAAGAAAAGATACAACTCAAGAGAATGATGGAAGAACGTCAAATAATGAACATGGACCTTAGTGGCATGGATGAGCAACAACAAGAATACTACAGGATGAGGCGGAATCAGATCTTCAGTGCGCATCGCAACTCATCGGGTTGACCTTCACTATTTGTTGTATGAACTTTATATTATTTTGTTGTAATCTTTAGTTCGTCGTACGAACTTGGACTTTTTGTTGTATGAACCGTCTAGATTATAAACTATGTGTTGTATGAAATAATTGCTCAGCTATATCAAAAAAATAGTTGTAGAAAATGAAATAGTACCGCTTACACCCCTCCATAAACATTACACCCCTCCATAAATTAAAATGACTACACAGACTACATTATTACTACCGCTTATATGAGCTACATTTCTCCTCGGATCTGCCATAGGTGCTCAACTAGATCAAGTTGATGCTGACAATGAACTTGTTTGTTTCGAATATCACTATGAACTTGAAGAAACTGAGAAAATGAAGATGTATGTTGGCGAGAAACTGCCACTCTTTCTCCCATGTAATCATAGTTGTAGTCTTCAAGGTTTTCACGCTCATTTTCAATTATCATGTTATGCATGATGACATAAGCTGTCATGATATCTCCTAGAGTCTCTTGATCCCAATACATTGCTGGTCCACGAATAATGGCAAAACGAGATTGTAGAACTCCAAAAGCTCGTTCGACATCCTTCCTAGCACCTATTGGATTTGATATTGTCTTCACGAATGTGGCCCACTGTGGATATATGCCATCTGCAAGGTAATACCCCATTTCGTAGCTGTGACTATTGATGTTATAATTCACTTCAGGAGCTTCCCCTTCGGCTAGCCTTGCAAACACAGACGAACGGTGAAGAATATTTATATCATTGTGAGATCCTGGTAAACCAAAGAAGGAATGCCAAATCCAAAGATCTTGTGAAGCAACGGCTTCAAGAATGATTGTGGGTTCGCGGACATGGCCAACAAAAAAACCATGGTATGCTGTAGGGCAATTTTTCCACTGCCAGTGCATGCAATCTATACTCCCTAGCATACCTGGAAACCCCCTTTCCTCTCCAACTGCAAGTAATCTAGCAGTATCTTCCGCATTTGGAGATCTCAAGTACTGTTCACCAAAGACCTCAATCACAGATCGCACAAATTTTCTAAGAGTTTCTAAAGCGGTGCTCTTTTCTAGCCGACAATAATCATCGGTAGCATCAGCTGGTAGTCCATAAGCTAGCATTCGGAATGCCGCGGTGAACCTTTGCAAAGGATGTAACCCAGAATGCCAGCGCTATTTCTTTTCTGTTGAAAATACCTATCATGTTGCTGTATAGCACCCGTTATGCGTTCAAAAAGAGAACGATGCATTCTAAACCTGTGCGGAAAAAATGAATGAGACATTTATATCAACCAGTAAGGCGAAAAAGAAACAAATGCATCAATTGCAAACCTGCGGCGAAACACCCTTGGGGGGTAGGTAGCATTCTCTGCAAAGTAGTCTTTGTAGAGTCTGAGATAACCTTCGACACTCTCGCGATCAATGCTTTGACGTCCCGCCACTGAACCGCCATGGCGTGGAGCATCCAACCGCTCTTGTTCTTCCTCTGCTATGACTGTGGCCATCATGAGTTCCTCTTCGTCGGACGAAGAATCCAAGCATAATCGTCGTGCCAAGCTTCCACGGCGAGGCATTTTGTTGTGGAGATATGACAGAGAGATGGAAAAAGAGATGTCAAAGAGGAGACAGAACCAGGGATGTGTGAGAGAGATATGAGAGATGATCTCGTATATATAGACTTGAAAACTAGCCGTTGCAAAACTTGCCGTTACAAAACTAGCCGTTGGAAAACTAGCCGTTGGAGATATAACTATTTGAATTATTACCGTTACAAATGTTAGTTACAGGATATTGTTAAAATATATGTGAGTGAAATATAGGAGAGATGGTTTAGGAGAGCTGCTGGAGTTAAACAAATTTTAGGGGAGTCCCCTATATGGAGATTTAGGGGAGATATTTTAGGGGAGCTGCTGGACTTGCTCTTAGCATCTTTGAACTTCCCTATGAGTCTACAACCAGCTGCGGACCATGGATAAATTTAGCTGAAAATTGTGGATGAAAGCTGCGGACTAGCCTTTACTATGATGGCACGCTTGCCTTCAGAATGCTGAGGCCTACTCGTTACCCTGCCTCTACGATGCCTTGTCACTTCAAAGACATACTTTTTTCATTTTGGCAATACGACATATTATTTTTTGGTAACGACTTGTAAACACCAGTACCTGCTTTGTTCCTCCAAAAATAAAAAATCACCGTTCTTCCATTTTGTTTTGTGATTATTACGCTATTTCACTGGTAGTCGAGGGTCGAAACTTAAACCTTGCGAAGAGTTTAGGGTCGGGAAGGGAACCGGGGGGGTGGGGAGGGGTAATCTGCTGTTATCTCAATGCTATATTGCACAGAAAAAGAAAGTCACATTGCATGTAACTCTCCTCACAAGGGAACTGTATACTCCGATGATAATTAGATCGAAGGATGTCACCAGCATTTGGATACAAATTTGGTCAGCTTCTCAAAGTTCATCAACTAAATTTTCTGATCGATTTCTTCCGTAGTTCCATAAGTGAGGCAATTCACCTCTTACCCAGCCAAGCACAACAATAAGCCCTGGTATGAAAACATGATATAGGCATCAATCATGATAACTACAGTGGCATGAAAAGGGAGTAAACATGAGGCAAATATGGGGCAACAAAGGAATACTGTTTGAATTTACCTAATGTGCACGGAACTAGGTACAACAACGCAGGTTGACCATGCCCATCCATCAGGAAAAGCGCAAGATAGGTAAGGAAAAGGCCTGCATGGAAAAAAAAATGTCCATCTCAGTTCTCCACGAGACATTCTTTGCTACAGAACACAGACTTCTGTATACATCAAGTGGATTTCTGGTTACACGCAGCCTTGGATGGAATTTAGGCAGTTACGGACAAAAACAGATTGTCTTGAGCCAGCAAGCGCTGGAGCTGCCAAGCAGAACAAAATCCCGAAACTCAGAAAAATGGAAACATACAATCAACCACACAGGCAAGTCACCACGATGTGGTCCTCCATGTCATTTCAATAAATAGCAATGCCGATAACATGTATAGCTTGAATATATACTGACCATTTTTGATCCAGTCCTAATTAAGCTTATCAGTTCTAGACTAGTGTTCTTCTCAAATCAAAATATCATCAATCATGTAAGTTCTTTACCAAACATGTTTGGGAGGGATGCAATGTCAGGGTTGTGGCCGCCACTGCATCTACTGTTGCACGTACTAGCAGCAGCACGTATCTCCAATATTCGTTAGTCGCTTAACAATCAGATCTTTCATTTCGTGCATGTTTGGTTTGAGGAACCGGACGGTGAATTGACCATCCAATCCTAGCTCACCTGTTTGGTTTGAGGAATGGGATGAGTTGGTCCATCACCACACTTCATTCCTCGTAAGCATAGAACGAGAGATAGGGCCATCCCACAAATTTGATGGGTCATCCCATGATGGACCAGCCTATGCTAGGACGAGGTCCTAGCTGCTGCCACTGGTTGTTGGCCCTCTCCAGGTTGCATCGGCCGCCGCCGTCTGGAGCTCGTCGTCACCTCCCTGCCTTCACGTTGCAGTTACTATTCCCTCCATCTCCTTCCTTCCCTCATCATTCCTCTCCCCTGATCTACTATGCTGCTCATTGCCTGTCACCCTCCTCTGCTCTGCTGCTCGTGGTGCTCGATGCTGCTGCTCGCCCTCTTCTGTTACTCGCCAGGACTTGTGGAGGCATCAGACCGAGATGGTGGAGAGCATTGTTTTCAAGCGGTGGTCTGGGGCAAGCAACTAGGGTCATTGACTTGACCAACCAACCTAGCCCGTGCTGCTGTGGCAGCAGCAGCGCAGGCGGTCTTTCTGACGCGCCTCCTCATCATCACCCTCCAAGACGTGCCACCCTTCTGCCTCCAACTCCAAAAGATGCGCCACCACCACCTCCGGTCTTCTTCCTCCCTGACGCGTTAACATCTCCCCTGGCTGGTACTCAGTACTCACTTCCCCCTCCCCTCCCATGGTTTCCCCTGCTCTGCTCTTCCTTCCATCATCCCCTATTCATATATCCACCAATTAGTCGCAATCTAGTTGTTCAAGTCATCCAGTTTGTCCAATGGTGACTTGACTCGTCTTGGTGACTTGAAAACCTTGGTGGAGAGGATGACGACTGAAGCAGCAAGGCAGTGGACGTGGCAGCCTGGTGGTATTAGGGCGCAGGAGGAGCGAATGGATGACTTAGATGGGCTTTTGTGCTCGAGTGGGGTTATGGGGTAGTAGCTCATCTATTTTCATTTTTCCTGTGTCATATGTTTGTTATACATGCTGATTTTACTAATATGCAATTGTGTAATCATCGTCTACACGGGCACCTTGAGGTCACTACGATGCCAATTACGCTGTGACAACAGTGGCTTTGACCCACACCAATTATCATTGGAAAAAGTCTACCAATAATATGGCCTGAACTGGTCCTAAAATGGTTATGGAAACTATAGCCATTAATCAAAATTCATTCTTTTGCTAGTACCTGGATATAATGGGCCACTATGTAGTTCATAATTAACATAACTGCAAGAAAATTATGCAACTGAACAATGAACATAAGCAATAGCACAATAGACAGAACATAGAGCACTAACATCTAACTGATCAACTGAAATATAACAGAGAACAAGATGAATGAAGCACTTACCAACAGCATATCCCACGGTCAGCCACAGAAAATATCCATTTAAGATACCTTTCTTGCCTGCCCTGTCAAATCTGCACAGTACATCAAAGTGATATATCATTTACGAATGACGACAACGAACATAAATTCAAACAAATAAAGTAAAGATTACACATTTGTTCATCAAGTGTTAACTAAACCTGACGACAGAATCATGCAAACAGCTGCTGACCCGCATTAGAAGAGCCTGCTATTCAGCATGGTGTAGTATTCCCCAAATTCTGATTGTTGTTCGAAAGCACTACTGGTACTGTAGCAGCATTGTTGTGGTATTGTGCCAGGCGTGGCACTGTTCACCAGGCCACCGGCACAGTGCTATGATGCAGTGACACACCAGCAAAGGCTCTGTCTGCGTTGGGCACACATGCTGTAGACACTACATGTGTCTCAGCCGAGCCCAACTGCTATACCCAACTAACGCTAGGGGTACCACACCTCCAAACCTCTGACAGCCTGCTCGACTGTGCTCTCTCTCCCTCTCTCGTCCCTAGGACAGCGACCCCTTTTCGCCGATCTTTGCCAGCGAACAAAGGCAACCAGCATGGTGAGTATCTTTTCCTCGTCAATAGTGTGTGTCTTAAGACCTTCATTTTGTTTAGCATGAAAGGAAGTCTGGTATACTTACCAGACTACCAGACAGTATTTAAGTATGTTGTTACATATGTCTACCCTTTAGTGAAACTTAACGGAGTACGGATCACAAATAACATTACATAGAGTACCTGTAGCTGAATGCAACAAGCAATCCAGGGAAGATAATATCACCAAAGCCTATCATGTCATAGCCACCCCATGGATCAAAGAAACGAGGTATCCTTAGTAGCATAGGAATTGTTTCCCCTGAGTTATCACCACGAGCAACCTGGGAGTTTTAATAAAATCATAAGTAACATAAGATCAATCACAAGTCACAACATATGGAAGAATAAGATAAGCTAACTAAAGAGGTGCATTTGCAATAATCTAATGATCGGAAAATTATAAACCACAGAAAATAACATGTTCCAAACATGTCAGTGAAGTTGCAAGTGTGCAAATTTGCCTCCAAAATATATCAATATTATATGGATCATCAGAGCACAGAACTAGATCATAACACCAAATATTCTAACTCCACAGTTTGCTATTAGTCATGTCTGGGCATCTGGTGTTGTTAAGGGCATTATAAATAGTTAGATTCATGAGCCAAGGATGCAATATCTCATAATACTGTAACTACATGGTACACAATCCATTTCAATTTATAAGGCATATAGTTTTCTCCATCTTGTTTCACAAGATAAGGCATTCATGTGAATTCATTGATGTTTCTCCTTCTTGGCCGTTGTTATTCCATATGCTTTCTCTTGCATTTATAAGCAACAATCTCACTAACTATTCTCTCTCAAATTTTAAGGTATGTAAGCGAGCATCACATGATCATTTTCTCGTCCTTCTCTGAATTTTACAACCTTCTAAATCCTTGTCCCATCAAAATATGCCTTATATTTTGAAACCGGCAGCTAGTAGCACTCAATTAACGAACAAGGCTTCCTCATGTAGTCGCAAGACAATTAGACTAATATACTGGAAAATCTATTTTACAAATTAGTCTGTTGCACTAAAACAACTGATAATATGTCCTAATGTAAAAAAAAGGGTCAAAGAATGCACTTACTGCAATCATGACACTTTCATGGAATATAAGAGGTGAAATGAAGACCCAGAAGATGTCATACACAAACGCAGCACTAAGAAGAGCTGATGCAACCTGCAAATATACTGTCTTAGATATTTCTGATACATGGAGGATCTGTAAAGCTATTACTTGATAACAATCAGCGAACTATTGCAAATAGACAGGCCAATACCCTGATATTTGGTAAGCACGCCATCTGAAGCACAGTTATCATCAAGCAGATGCCCTGGGAGAAATACATAGAATGATGGTCAATGTTATGTACTTGATTTTCCAAAAAGCTCCAAGTCTGCAAGCTTTTCAAACATTAAATGCCAATAAATTTTACATCAGAGTATCAAGCTATTAAAAAAGGTCAGTAAGCAAATTAAGTTCTCTTCTTTAGACAAACTATTCAAGGATTCAAAATGAAACTCTCAAATAACATGCATTTGAGACATGCATGCTTCTTCGATACAATATCAAAAAACTGAATTCTCATCCTAAATCAAGCAAATGATAAAAGGTGTAAAATGAAGATGATGTTGTCAACATTTTGCATTGGATCTCCATCTCTAGTTCACGGATGACACTAACATGTGAAACCTAAGCATCTTAATGGCAGCGTACGATACAACAAGTTGAATACATTCATATTAGACACATCATGCTTAAACTTGTCGCCGACAGTACTTCAGACAGTAGTGCATGCAGTTTCCAAAGGGATTAACTGAGATTTTGACACCATAGGTTTTCGTAAAAATAGAGCTTAATTACTAAATGTATTTCTGCAAAAATATATTCAACATCTAATTTTTTTGAAGGGATTGCTCTTATTGCAATATGTAAATTGTAAAAGGAAAACCATTTTAGCTTATCCCACTAGGAAAATGGGATCTCGATACACACAGAATTCCGAACTAGCAACATGTTAGAATTAAGTAATTAAGTTTTAAATCTGGTATGCAAGAAAAAACAGTACTTGGTATCACCCTATCATGTGATTATCTGAACTCGGACTTGCTTCGTGGTACATTAGAAGAGCATGTTAAATTGCACGATTTCACATGCTACCAAAGCAAAATGTGGAACACACACCTAAAGATTCAAAGCAAGAGAACACAAGACTGATCATCAAAAATTTATCTTACAAGGATGTCTTGGCCTATCCAAGCAAACGAAGAATGCCGAAACACAGCCCATAGAATGGCAAAGACCACACAAAACGGTACTATTCCAACGGACAAGGTCAAGACCTCCCCGAAAAAGGGGAGTTGTACAGTCTTTTGTCCACAATCCTTGAAAATCCTGTAAACGAGGCACATAAAATGAGGAGATAATTAAAACAAATGGCACTGACCAAATTGCTAATATAAACTATAAATATTTCATGTGTTACCTAGAGATAAGTGTCACCAAGCAAACATGCATACCCTGCAAGACACAGTCCACTATCAAGCTCATAACTGAATATAAAAAACTAAATAAACACTTCAACAACCAAACAATGGATGAAGTATTTGTACATATAACCCTCCACCCCAGCCGGCAAAAAAAATGTTCAACTATCGAATTAGGACTGTTGCTGATCAAAATAGGCAAGATATAGAACATAGGTGAAAATACCTCAATACCACCAATGCAGAATAACACAATTAGCAGCCAGATGAACCAAGAAGACATGAAGTAGAACAGGAGGAGAAGGAAAACTGAAGCTACTATAATAAAAACGAGAGCACCCTTGGCGCTGATCTCAAAGATCTCTTTATCTTCACTGTAGTTTGTTCCAGAATTAGGTCCGTCCTGTTTAGTACGAAAGGAAGAAATTTGTCAGTAAAAAACATAATCAAGTGATGAATGATATAAAGTTCTACTTGTTACTAGAAACAAACATGATAAAACAGAAGTTAGAAGAATCATTCATAAGCAGCAAAGATGTGCCTCACAACAAGATAGGTTTTTTGTACAATGCGGAAATGCAGGGGTTCCTGAAAACACATAACGATTAAAAATAATGCAATTGTAAGTAGATTTTTTTAATTACATTTTCAAACAGTTTACATCAAAACCAAAAAATGAACACAAGGCCCTATGTTCTTATAATGCCATCGAATTGTAAAGTCAGGGCAAAAATTGCTCTAGATAGCATGCAATCAAACATCAAAGATTATACTCTATATAATAGTCTAATTAATGACTCATCCCTCTTCCCATATGTGACGCATTGGTTAGTGGTACAGCAGTGTGCCTCACACACAAACTATTCATGCAACGTACTGAGTTCCAGCCACTTCACCAGATTTAGTAAAATTTGTCCCTGATTGTAACTGTATAAATGTTGAATACCTTCCGGAATGTGTATGAAAAGATAAAACAACATGAAATGTCGTATAGTTTCGATAGGCATAGATAATGCACAAAAATCAGAACCTTCCGTGTCAGCTGATTATAACGCTCATCAACCTGCTCGCATGAAACAAATTCACTCCACAGTGAGGCACAAACTATGGTTCCTACAGCCATTATCCACAGGAAGCATGCTGAAAGGTCCACAACTGGTCGATTTGGCGAATATAGTTGCATCTCAACTACAGCAAAAGAACATTCTCTTATTAGCATGCAGAGTCTGGTATATAATAAATTAACTCACACACATATGTGACTTAGATTAGTCATTCAACAAATCACTATTTATGCTGGGATCATAGTGAGTACAAAAATGTTAATTAAGTAATTAACTATTGTGTCATAAAAAATGTATAAGATATGTCACCGAAAGATAAATACGAAGAGCCAAAGACAGTCTTCAGTAAGAAGTTGACATGAATTTACAGCTTACACCACTAGTATGGATCCACGAGCACATAAGGGCATCCACAGTGTGAGGGACCTCTACCAGCGCTAGGATGCCACATAGCACAAGTGCTATGGTTTGCATTTTCTCTCTAGTGTTTAGCACATATTTTCTATTGACACGCAAACAAATGAGATATCAACTTTTTTCTCTGACTCCCTATCTCTCTCCTTCCCCTATTTCACTTACATATGGGCCGGTCCTCTTTTTGGTACCAGCCTTGCATGTAGGCCTTCGACAACCCTAAAAAAGCATGCTGGAGCTGCTGTAATGGGCTGCAAAATGCAGCAGCTCGCATAAAGTACTTTTACTAGGTACTGGGTTTGCTATGCACTATTACTTTTGAAATATTAGTCAAAGTACCACATTTTGCGAATATATATGCTAAAGAACTTCAGCCATAATCTGCATTTGATCCTAACGGTCTCTACTACAAACCGATTTTCTTCCTTGATCGGGTGTTCTTTCCTATTCAGGGGGTTGGGGGCTTATCCGTGTCCACTAATATTTTTGAGGGGTGTGTGGGAGGGCAGACAAACAGATGCTCAAGCGCTTTAATAATATTAAGTATAAGCACAACACCAGTAAGGGCCTGCTTGGAAGCCTGGTTTTTTGGTCCCAAAACCAGTGTAACTTCCAAGCCCCAAAAAAAATCCGGCCTCCTTGAAAAAGAAACTCCATAGATGGGTGGTTTTGGGCTGGCCATAAATGAAACACTAGTGGGAAGCTCCAATTTCTTTTCCCAGAAAAGTTGGGATTTCCTCCACAAGCGCGAGAGGACACAGGGCGCGGCGACTTCGCCTGCCAGAAGGGCAATCTTCCCCTGCCCGAATGCGACGGTCTCTCCTGCAACGATGACCTAGATCTTCAGTGGCAACCCAGCTGTTCTGTGGCGAGAGCGACATGCCTCTTTGTGGTGCTACGATGGACTCTTCATCGGCCCAACAAGGACGCCCTCACTCACCCGGTCAGCCCCTCACAAGGTATATCTCGAAGGTCCTAGAAACCCCAGATATTGGATCTACGAAATTGCTTCGCAATGCCGTTCTGCTCTTCTGCTCTACGCTATCCCAGTTTTTTTAGTTTGTTGCGATGTTCTACTGCTGAAAAGCTCCTCTCGCTTATGACCATACGTTTTGATTTGCAGTTTATTGCAATCCTGTACTTTGAGATGGTGAGTGATGCTATGTTAATTTTGATTAGAAGAATAAATTAGATAATTAAAAATCTGCGATTGCTAGGACTTCCTGATACAAAGAACTTGCCATAACTTACATCATGACTCTATAATGAATGACTTGCTCAAAGTCGTAGCACTTGGTTATAGAAATTATACAGTTCTGCTGGTTTGTCAAGTTTGCTAAGCTTCCCGCCATGTTCTTACAAGCTTGCTGTCATGTTGGCTAGAACACGATTATCATGAATTCCACATAATATGGTACAGTTCATATATGCACAGATGAATCTGCTAATATATTAATTTGTTGTCCATACAAGCAGGTATCTGTATAAGATGCAGACTCACAAAATTTTAAGTTTGCTCTTTCAGCAGTAGTTGTTTAACTAGCCTCTTAGCACAATAGTCTATTTCAGATGGTGATTTCCATGGTTCAGGGTTTAGCGCAGTACCGCAAACCTGCACCCTAGAGCTCCTCTCATAATTGTGACATATTCTTTGATCATGCTCATTTCCGTTTGTAAGGAAAACATATAGGCAAGCAAGGAGAGTATGAGTTCATAGTGACGTGGGACTAATCCAGATTGTTGTGATGTGCAATTCAAAAGTTTGATGAATCAGTGAAGCAGCAAGTGGCTACCCCGATCAATCGAATGGTAAGCTCCTTTTTCACTATGGTGTGTATACCTTGCTGTCTCGGACTCTCAGTCAGCAAGTCACCAATTGTAGCTGCCTTGTTAAACTTTCATTTCCATCTGATAATCTTATCAAAACGACACCTCATAACACAGTAGGAGCGATGTAGATAGATCACGACAATGATTTGAGTGCTAGAGTTCAACAAATGGTATCATCGGGCACCTATTGTACTATTGATATTGCCTTGCAAATTGGATGTTAGAGTATCAGGGTGTTATTCATGTAACAATAGCAGCAGCTAGTAAAATCTAATTAAATTCATTCTTGCATTTATTCTGGCTGAAATAACTTCAACCCATATTGATGATTAGTACATATGTATATATGCAAGATATAATTTGATTTGGTTGCCTGATCCATTATTTGACTTTTGTGACCAAGTTCAAAATGTTTGCTGGAATTATCATGGCCGTAGTTGCCTCATGGCTGGTCACCTCTGTGATGTAGTCTTTGATTAAAATTCATGTGAAACCATTGTAATAACTAGTCAGTTAACCTCTTGGCATTTACTTCGGTATAGTTACTTGTCTGCCTACTGGATGATTGTTGTTCTCTCTTGTTTTGGATGGATGAGGAAATTCTGCCAAAATGTCTATGTGTTGTCCAAGCTTGTGTTGGATTCAGCTCACCAGGTAGTCGCGTTCGGCCCAATAGTTGTTCACATTACAAGCCTTGTATTGTCTACCCAAACAGCATTTACAAAGCCAATGGAATTACACTTGTATTCCATAGTTTTTGTTGTGAGAAGTAAATTACAAGTGTAAAGTATTTACAAGTGGAAAATAATGCATTTCTCCTAAGCAGGGCCTAAGAAAAATTAAGAGTATGTACTTACCCCTTGCTCCATGATCCAATAAGTCCTTCAGATTCTTTCCTGCTGACTGTGGTATCATTACGACAGGTATTGTCACATTAATTGAAGTGTCATTTTCACTGCAAACCATCTTGTAAAGTTCTGAAAACATGAAGTTAAACAAATGGATTATTGTCTGCAAAAGAATCTGGGGTGCGTGCCTGAAATATCGAACTGTTAGAAAGGGACAGAGATAATGTATTTCAGGTTGCCTTATACCTTCATTATCATTGATAACTAGTAAACCAGCTGCACCCCCAGCCTGCGCAAGCTTTGCTTTAGCAGTGAAAGCACATTCTCCACGTGTTGCTAAAGCAATGGAATTTGTTAACTGCAGCATCAAGGATTAGTTGAGAAAATACTTTAGAAAATCTTAGTTAACAGTATTACTGTTAGAGTCAAAATCAAACCTTCGATGTCAAATTGGAACAGCAGTCAAATGGATTTGCAAGGACAGCAAATGTTTTTTGAGCTTCATGAATATCTCTAGGCAAGGAGGCTCCAAATCTCGCACTTAGTCCAACAACAGTTGTACCTTCAGTTCCATTCACCCAATTCTTCATCTTAACCTGGAGAAAATCCGGAGCATTAGAGAATGGGGAACGAGAGACAATAGTATCTTGCTTTCACAGTTTGGGTCAATGAACACAGAATATAAGTTTGGCTTAGTTCTTGGCTTTTTTTTGGGCGCCTACAGGTTATAGCGCCGAATATCTTAACTGAGATGGTTCAGGCTAGGAGCAGCTGCCCTTTAATCAGAACTTTTATAGTATATTTTCCAGAATTACTAAGATGGCCAGGGAAGTTATTTCATGAGTTTATCTTGTGAGTCTTTGGAATTGATGAGTTCTGCTAAAACCAAACAAGAGTTTCGTGTTATTGAGTTGGAATTGGAGGACAACTGCTTTTCATCTAATTCACATGATGCTGGTGATTCTTTCTTTTGATTCCTCACTCGGATCGGTTCATAGGGCTGCTTTCATGGACTGTTGGTTTCTCTTTCTATCATAGGATTCGATCCACGCTAGTTATCAGATTGATTCTTGTTGTGCAGCTGTCATTCCAAACTGCAAGATCATGTTGCTCTTTCTTGGGTTTGCATCTACTCTGAAGTGTAACAACTGAGATGTTTTTTGGATTGCTCTTGATCAGACGGAGTTTATTTGTTTGTTCCTGAAGCGCAGCAACCAAGATATTTTTCAAGTTGCTCCTGATCAGATTGAGTTTATTTGTTCGTTACTGTTATAGAAGAGTAAGCACAGCATCGAGTAGCTATCTCATATAAGTTGCTTGCTGTTAATCATTAGAAAACAGGGACATTGCTGCAAATTTCACAATAGGGTTCACATCTATTAACCCTAATATTTGCTGTTGTTCTGAACTGAAAAAGAAGAGGAACTATCGCTGCTGTTGCTTGTCTACACTGAAACGTTGGGCACAGATGGGCATCAGCTAGACATTATCTAGTAGGTCCATATCACATCCCCATAGTTTGTTTTTCCTCTACTAGGACGAACAGCGGATGCATTGCCAAAAACTGAAAAGTTCCCTTGCGACTTGGACATATATTTCAATTCAATCCACGGCAATTGAACTCCATCTATCCTTGCAACCCTAATTTACAAGCTTATAGATAGAAAATTCCACGTTGCTTACCCAGCGGCACCATCCATCAAGAAATTCAACCAAATTCTCGAATCCCTCCGCCATTACTAAATAGTACTCAGGCATGTAGATTCTCCCCCACCCCCTCCCAGCCCACACGACCACAGCGTCAGCGAGATCTCATCCACCAAGCTACAACCTACACCTCTAGCAAACTAAAAAAACCTACAGAGAACTATCACCACTAACGCCAAGTATGGAAGAGCGAAACACAATTGATGGGGCAATCGGATTGGCTCGTTACCAGCTGGAACTTGTTGGAGCAACCGGGCGACCGCGGAGAGCCGGCGTCATCGTCACTGGAGGCGTCATCGGCAGCTGAGCCGCCGGCTAGGAGGAGCACGACGACGACGGCAGCGACGGAGAGGAGATTGTGGCGGATCGCCATGGTCGTCGTCGTCGGCTCGATTGGAGCCTTGGCGTCGCCCAGACGGCAAAGAGGGGACGCGGTGGGGTCGGAGTCGAGTGTCGGGACTCGGGATAGATTGAGAAGAGAGAAAGGTTTTGCTTGCGTAGTCGAAAGGTCTATTTTACCGCTCTACTATGGTCCGACTAAGGGCCTGATTGGTTGGGCTGTGACTGTTGACAAAGCTGCTGTTGGCTAGCTGTCTGGAAAAACTGCTGTGATTGTGGGAAGTGAACATATGGCTTTTAATTGATCTAAATCATTTATAGCATTTTGGAAAGTGAGCACAGAAGCTTCAGCATATTGCAAAAAGCTGGCAAAAAGCAGCTTTTCTAATCAGCTGAATTTGCACTGCAAAGCCCACAGCTACCGTTGGCAAAAGCTGCTGAAAAGCTGGCCGTTTGATTGAGCTGCAGTTTTTTCCAGTGGAAAGCTGCTAAAAAGCCCAACCAAACACCCCCTAACATCGACTTCCAAACGTATACCATCGCCTACCTCTTGGTCCCCAAACACACAAGACTAAACGTGAGAGGAGGAAGCGAGACGATAAGATTTTATAGAAGTTGGAGCTCTATAATCGGTTTCAATATATTTTTGCTATATCTTACGGTTGATTTTTTGTGTAGAGACAATTTTTTAGGTTTTACTAGGTGGTGATCGTGCACCCCCTAACCATAGGGTGCGGCGCCTCCTTATATACATGTATTGTTGTCATTTGCATGTATACATGCATGCATAAGAGTAGATAATGCTGACATCATTAAGATTCTCATAATTTTAGAAGTTCAAAATATTTTTCCTCTCAAACCATTTATCTGATTTGATATCTGTTTTCACCATTTGGTTCCTCACGAGGAGAGCTTCAAAACTAGATCCCATGTTGATATATTTTAACAATATTTTTTTTGCGGCATCAGTTACCATGCTTATAGTACACAATTACCACCATGTACTGATGTAGTTACTATAGGTAACTGCTTACTAATAGGCCGGTAACTGACGTATTACTGCCTGGTAACTAGTAGCCCTAATTTTTTCCTCAAAACATATCCAAATGAGATCTAGTTTTGAAACCCTCGTCGAGATAAACCCAACCATGAAACTGGATCACGAATCGGATTAACGGTTTAAGAGAAAACATTTTAAAATTTTGAAATTGAGGGAATCTCGCTGATGTCAGCAATTTCCTTTGTTGCTATTTGTATGCACTTACTGATGTCAGCAAATTTGTTCTCTTGCTATTTTTCATGCAGAATACCATCGCTCCACCGTGAAATTTTTTAAGCCGTACTATAGGACGTGCCAGTTAGATTTTCCCTTTAGAAAATAATCCATAGTTCAAGTTGTTTTTATCGTTAACTTTAGATGGCATAGAGAGAGGTACAAAGTAGGCAATTGACTTATCTTTATATAGTCTCTAAAATACATGAGTTTGTGTTGATGGTTTACGTAGTAGATTGGTACGGCAGATGCATCGTCCATTTAGACAGGTATCATTGAGCCCGCAAAGCTCAATTTAGAAAATGAATGTACAATGTATTGGTCATATTGGTTCTTAATCTCGTTTCTCCTTTTCTTACTCTTGCCTCTTTCCCCTATACTATTGTTGCCTCTTTTCTTCCACCTCAACAGATATGGAGTTGATAGAATTTTTCTATACCTGAGTTGAAGTTGTGGAGGTTAAAATGGATATGAGCCTTGTATATCTAGTCAACTCATTCCCCTGTTTTTTTTCTCTCTCCTCCCTCTAGGGTCTTCTTTTCAGTCTCTTCGCCTTTTTCGCCGCATCATCTCTCTTCTCCTCCATTGGCCTTCCCAGCTAGAGGAGAGAGGGAGAAAGGCTCGGGCTCCTTCTGTGCATGTATATACCTAGTTTCTTCTGGTTTCCCTATGTGGAGGTTGCCTTTGTAGCATTTCTGGTTCTTGTGGTGGCTATCAAGCTTTCCACTAGAGACGGGCCATCTTCAGTGACAAATTGACACACATATACTTTGTATCAACATTTTAAATATATATTTAATTATTCATGGTTATTTTATTTAATTATTGACCAATGACTAATTAATTGCAAGATAGTGCAAATATCCTTTGTTATTGCTTTGTTTGCCGATAAATATGAAATAAATGAAAAATCAAGCGTATATGAAAAGTACATATTGAGAAGATTGTCCTAGAGAAAATTTGCGTAGAACAGCGCAAAAAAGAGATTGGCAACCACCAGTGTAGCTTGCGTTGTAGGCGCTGGAGGACGAATAAGCAATGGTCCTCCTTTTGATCCTTCAATCATGAGTTGGAGTAGAGAACGTCGGGGCGCAAGATTTTGGTAAGCATAGTTTGCAAACGATGAGACATAAGGCCCTAACTTTGCTAGGTCGAAATGAAACTCAAACCATGAAAATGGGAAAAACGATGAGAACACAAGCAGCATGAGACTTATTGGAACACAGCGAGGAGCACCGCATCTCCCTTGTTTGTCCATGGGCCTCCCTTTAGCACAAATCGGTAATCCCCCTCAACATTGAAAGTAAGGAGGAAACAGTCGTCATCTCTAGCAATGCGTTGGACTTGCAGGTCACCTTGCATCCTCCATGCCCTCTTCAAGGTAGTGAAGATAGTGTGCGCGTTAACATGGAAGGCAGATAGGTATTTGCCTACCGCCAGCCAGCGTTCTCCAATGTCACTTGTGCCACTGAAGGATCAAGGTGTCTCCAAGAGGGTGGAGGGGGGGGGGAGGGTGGAGGTGAATGTGCAATTTAAAAATTTATCAAATAAAACTAAGACATCTTAAGCATACTAGTTTCAAAAGAGATGAGCAAGTACAAAACAAGACAACTAGGTAATCACACAACAATCTTATGAAGAGAGTGAAGAAACATTGCAAACAAGGATGACATGGTGATTTGTTGACGAAGTTCAAGCCTTTGGCGAGACTATACGTCTCCATTAAGGAAGCTTGATCCGACGATCAAAGCCAGTACCAAAACGTGATTTTCCCTCAAAGGGCTTGCCGATGCAAAGACTCCTTCTTCACTTGTTAGCTCTTTACCTTGTGGTAGGCAAGCTCCAACCTTCGTGAACACGGGGTGATTGACAGCTTCTTAAATGCTCTCCAAGAACTCCTAACCATCTAGGAGGCACCAACCTCCAAGAGTAACAAGATAAATCGGAGCTTGGAGAAGATCTTCTCGCTAGATGCTCAACTAGATCACACCCTTTCCTCTTTTTACTTCTCTATTAGAGGATGCCTCAAATAAGTGAGAAGGAGAAGATCTCAAATGGCAGGACCATTAAAATGGGTGAGCAAGAGACCAATCCAGCTGGAGTCGGTGGGGATATTTATAGAGAGCCCTCAAAATCTAGCCGTTATGCAACTTTTTGCATTGTCCGGAGGCTCCACACGAGCATCACGTGGAGGTTTCGGGATTCAAAATAATGGCTAAATTTGGCATGTCGGAGCATACCCCATACCACCTGATCCGAACAATTCATACAACAAGGGAATTCCAGTACCCAGAGGGTCCAGACAAGGTATGTTCGGAGGTCCAGACGGAAGACAACCTTTTGTATAGAGAAAAAAACTTGGTTCATATACTACAGATAGAATCAACTTGAAGTGTCAGGAGGCTCAACACTTAGCGAAAACTCAGAACCAACTAGCTTCCTCAGAGGCACTGGATAGAGCTCACTTGGAATGTCTGGGCATGATCAGCACAAGAAACATAAGTTAGGTTTTCATTCGGATGGTCTAGATAGAACCCACTCAGAGGCACCGGATCAAATAAAAGCAAGAAACGGAAGCTATGTTTTCAATCGGACGATCCAGTAGAACCTGCTCAGAGGCACCGGATCGAAGAAAGCTCTTTAAATAGAGACTTTGCAAACTCACGGAGAATCCGGACAAGCTGAACTCGGAGACAACAGACGAAGGAAATGCTCTTTGGATAGAGGCATTTAAAACTCGGAGTTTCCAGACAAAACACACTTGGAGGCTCCGATCAAAAAATGCTTCTAGACAGAAGCTAGGACAACACTCGGAGACTCCGAATGGAAACCACTTGGTGGCTCTGGAAAAGAAGAATGTTTTTGGACAGAAGATATTCGAGCTCTCAAACGGTCCGGACACACTCGGCTCGATGGCTCCGGATGGAATAAAAAGATGTAGGGATTCTTAGACACTAAGAATTTGATCTTATTGAGCATCATGCACTATCTATCGACTAACTCCCCTCTTAATTATATGTTTTGCATATTACTCAATGTGATTATTTGAATCACCAAAATAACTAAAAAAGATACTTACACTTTTGGCCTTGCGAGCCATACTTCTTCAATTTTTTTAGAGGTCGTCAACACCGTATTCATGGAATTAACATATGATCAACTTGATAAACTCATTAGTCTCTTATTATTTTATCATTAATCATTAGAACCCACTGACGAGGCCTAGATGTACTTTCAGCCGTCACAAGATCCACCTCCACCGCCGCTCCTTCAGCCGCCAACTCAGCCGTCAGCAAATTGAACCTTCTGACTTCTCCACTTCCAGATGCCCCTCCTGCTCCCATGGCCGGCGCATTGACCACCGGAGCCTTGCCATCTAGATGCCTAGCAGTTTCAACGCGGTTTTCCTGAGTAGAAGATTGCTATATATGTTCCATGCTAAAATGACCATTCTCCGTAAAAAAGGAACGCTGTAGAATCAGTGTATCCAAGATGCAGAATAAAAAAAGAAGTTAAAATAGGAAGGTATGCTTCAGGTCTTTACTCCGAACAGTATATCAAAATAACAAAAAGTCTGATTATGCGTCAGGTCTTTACTCTGAACTGTATATCAGAATAAGAACGAGGAAAGTCTGCTTTCTTCTCTTAGTTCCGTTGTGCTTCATTTGAGAGTATGCATGTATTTCTAAGTGTCAGTTCATGTTTCTTCTTAATAAAAGTTGTTCTATACGTTTTATTCTGATTAGTAGTCATGTTTTAGTGATGTTTGAGATACCCATACATAAAACTATTCACTTCACTCTCCTTTTATATATTGATATTCTTTTCACCCAGTAATTATGTTTGAATTATAGCTTATAAATATTCTCAATATTCTATCCAAAGTTACATCTTTTTGCTTTTATATGCATGTCAGCTTATGTCCCCTCGCAACAAAGCGTGGGGTGCTATGAATTTGCGCAGCAACGCATGGGGTATCATCTAGTTACTTTAAACAAGCAATGCAATATTACAGACATTCAAGATACTCTAAAATCCCCTAATACATGTCAGCTAACATACTTAACATAGACAGTAAGTTTACAACATCACACTGAATATTTATAATTGGTCTAAGTTGCGTAAAGATACCAATAATCCAACACACCTATCCTAGTAAAATACATGTAAAAGCTAGTTTAGCTAGACATAGAGTCTATGACAGACTTAATGTCATTGGCGATATTCTTAGCATCCATGGCAATACTGGCCAATCCTCTCCTCGCCAACCCAGCACAGTAGAGCCCATTTCCACCTTTCTAATGATTTGAGAATTCTTTCTTTGGTATCCCATAATCATTCAATATGCTCTCACCATTCTGCACTCATAAAACACATATATTTGTGTTACAACATCTAATAATAATTGCATGAAGAAAACTACACTAGGGGAAATTCAAATCTCAATGCTAATACCTTGAGCCACATATTTAATGTGCTTTTATATCCGGTTGCAAACACAATTGCGTCGAAGGAGCCTTCATTCCCACCTTAAAGCTCAACTATTTTACCTTTGATCTTGGTAATCCTTCCTTGAACCTACAAGAGATAAACATTTTTTTAATAACTTGGGCAAACAAAATAAACTTTTAACTATATGAGTTTTATCATGACTGAGGATATGCTCACTTTGATAACATCTTTCTTGATTAACACTACGGTGCCAACGTCGATCACCGCGGATCAGCCAGTTTTCGACTTGAGCATGAGTTGACCCATTTTTGGCCTTGTGATGCCATACCTCGATAGGTCTCTGAATATGAAATTCGTGGTCATCACAAGGAGAGCATCCACCAGCTTTAGAGGAAAATGCTGGACTAGTGTCATCCCCAACCGGATTAATTCCTTTGTCACTACATGAATCTGTAAGCATAAAACATGTCTCACATCTTTTGCACCATGCAAGCTAAAACAAAGATTCATAAAATCATTTTTTTAGAATTCACACATTTGTTTTTCTTTTTCATGTTTTGCATCTCTTTTTTGGAGGAGGGGGGAGAGGGTGGGCTCATAGAAGAGTCCAACGCTCCGTGCTATGAGACTAGTTTATGGTTTGTTTTTTAAAGATATCCAAGGAAACTATATACTAAAAGAATTGCATCCCCGTGATTAAATGGAAAGTTATAGTACACATACCCGGCTTCTATGACAATTGAAGTATTGGCACCATGAGATGCAAGGTCATAAGCAATCTCGATTCCGGAGTTGCCAGATCCAATGACCAACACACTCTTCCCACAGTAGGTGGTGCCTGACTTGTAGCTTGATGAGTGGATGGCCACGCCCGGAAAGTCTTGCAGTCCTGGGATCATTGGAATATTCTCTGCACTATTCTCACCGCTTGCAACAACAAGAAACTTGGCCATGTACTTGACTATTGTGCACTTCGCCATGTCACGCGCCACAATGAACCAACATTTTTCATCGTTGTCATATGTGGATGACTCAACGGTAGTGCAATACTTCGGTTGAATATTGAACGCTCAATGTAGTCATCCAAGTACTTGACAAACTGGTTTTTGGGTATGCAAGTTGGGGCGTCGACTGGGTATGACATATGCGGCAACTCACAGAACTCCTTGGCAAGATGCAGCTTTAGGCGATCGTACGCGCGGTTGCGCCATAGAGGCACGCTGCAGTTCTCACGCTCGATGACGACATAGGGGATGTAGAGTTGGCTAAGGCACGCTGCTGTCGTGAGGTCTGCCGGGCCTGCGCCAACAATCAAAACTGTCACCTCGTCCATTGCAAGAACAATGGAGCTGCTGAAGCTATGAGATAGTGGTGTGGTGGTAGGATGGTAGCCCTGTTGTAACTGTAGATATATTTTTGCTTGCTCGATGAAACTTTTGGATCATATCACTCACATATGGGGCATATGTATACTTGTAATTTTCATGTGGCCGTTGCGTTCTGTGACTATGTTCATATTAAGATGCAAAAAAAGGTAAGATTAAGTTATATAATCCGGTGTTTTCTATTCCCTGTAGAAATTTAAACATTGTATGTGCCATGTTTGGTGTGACAGCTTGCCCTGATACATAATTGGTAGGAAACACAATCTCAATCTATTACATTCCACGGCAAACTCTTTTACATTCAGATTTGTACTCTTTGAACATTTCTTTCCTTTTTCTAGCGTCATCACTGCAAATCCTAATAAGATTATGATACGAATCACATTTCTAACATGTACTCAAGGATAGTCTTCTTTGATTGCTAGAGATGACATGTTTGGTGCGAAGGCTTGTCCGGGGACAAAATTGGTAGGAAACACAATATCGGTCAGTTACATTCTACGGCAAACTTTCTTCCGTTTCAGATTATACATTTAAGAATATCTTTCCTTTCAATCCATCATTACTGCAAATCGTAATAGGATTAAAGCGTGAGTCAGATTTCTCAACATGCAGTTAAGGATAAAATCTTATTTAATTATGTGGTACATTGCAATGTGGGCATAAAATTTGCATGACTAGGATGCAACAAGTCATAGAATTTGACAATCGCTCGTTTTGGTCACGAAACTTGGACCAATGGATGCAACCCAGGTCAATTGAGTGCCGGCTGATTATGCCTGGTCACACACGTGACATGTGATACAAACAGTGGAGGCATTGTCAAAAACGTGTCACGTGACGTTGAAGAAGGGTGGTGGCAAGGAAATCACCGAAGAAGAGAGAAAATGAGATGGAGCCAATATAGATGGTTGGATCCGGATCCGATGGCTAGAAAGAGTGGCATGGATTTAAGGAGTTTTCAGGTAATTATGCAGTAGTGTGCAAGAAATAATTTCTTTGAGAAAAATATGGATGATTGTGTGTTACCGTTTGTTAGAAAAAATATGTAAGGTAAATTAGCCGTATAGTAGCGTGGAACATGAAATTCAATATGCTTGGCTCCTAATTAAGTCCTACCAGCCACTGTTGTTCTGTTGGATTCTCCTACACATAAACAAAGACAACTGTCAAAAGCGACCACTATATATGTGTAGCAAACACTAATTCATCATGGCAGACAAACATACGTTTTTCCTTCGGAGAAGAGGCACACAGACAAATTTCTGTGTGGTGGCGTGTATACACGTCTTTCATGTAATCACAGAAAGAAAATTCACAAACAATTTCCAACGGATAAGAGTCAGTCTGGACCAAAACAGATTGAGGCCCCTTTCTAGACAGTTTATGGGCTGGTTTATGGCCTCAGAAAGCTATAAGCTATCTAGAAGGGAAAACTTAACTTAAGCTTAAATCATAAGCCTTTGTTTTTTCTGTTTGTGGAGGGAAGTCTCGTTTTTGAGGCTTTCCGAGCTTCTTCTAACTAATTTTTCATCAAATGACCATTTCATCCTTAATACTTTGTCTTATTTACCCGCCATTACCATTGACTATATAAGAAAAAAACCCTCACCCGCACCCGCACCCTGGGCTCCTCCCCACCTCCCCCGCCCCCTCCCTCCCCCAGTCCTCCTCAACCCACCCGAGAGCCCTCGTCGGCGGAGCACCGCCGGTGACTCCCGCGCCCCCGCCGGACCGAAGCCCCTCCTCCCCTCCTCCCGTCCTCCCGGCCGGCACCGAAGCCCCCTCCCCGCCGCCGGCTCCTCCCCGCCCAGATCCGCGCTCCCTCCCCTCCCCACAGCCAGCCCCTCCGGCTCCTCCCCGCCCAGATCCGCGCTCCCCTCCTCCGGCATCCGGCCGTCTCCTCCTCCCCGCTCGCGTCCTGCGCCCCCTCTCGCCGGCCCAAAGGCCCGCCTCCCCTCCCCGTCGCGCCGTGACCGGATCTGCGCCCCCTCCTCCCCGCCGGCCAAGCACCCTCTCCCCGCCGGCCGGAAGCCCTTCCTCGCCTCCTCCCCCGCCGGCCTAGAGCCCGTGCTCCCCTCCTCCCCACCGGCCCGAGCCCAGATCTCCAAGGTGCCCTCCAGCTCACCTACGGCGTCCTCCCCCGACCAGACACCAACACCGACGCCGACAGCCTCTCCACCAGCGACAACGATGCCAATGCCTCCCCAACACCAACACTGATGCCCTCCCCCAATTCCTCTCCTCCCACCCAGTTCTAGCATATACACTGCATTCTTTTTTTCATCAGGATTGCTTCCAATCCAGATGCTTAGTTCATGTGAGAGTGCTAAACATTTTGTAATAGTTCATATTCATGTTCATGTGAGAGTGCTAAAGTGTTGCTCATAATCTGCTTAGCATCAGTAATAATGCATGTTCATGTGAGATGATTTTGTAGTAATTGTTCATGTTCATGCAAACTTTCTGCAACACAAAGGAGTTAGGTGTTGAACTAGATGAAATTTTTTCCTAAGAAATTAAGAACTAAGAAGAAAGATTTAGGGCACAAGGAATTTGATTCTTCTGCTGCTAATTCAAAATCTACTATTGGAACCTTACCTTTAGATAGATCCCGAAGTCTTGTTGTTCACATTGTAAGCATTTCTCTTATTTGCTTCTCCTCTAGTGTGCATGGATTATGAAACTTTTTGATAATTTCATGTGCATGTGTGTATGCAGTGTAGGAATTGTTGGCTATTGATGATCTGTTTACCTATTGCAATCGTCTTGTTAGAATTGAATGTATAAATATCACAATTACTATTCAACTAATTGCATTGCGGATTGTGGTCGTAGATACTAAAGCGTTTTCACATTCTCAACCCTCATTTGTTGTAGTCGTCAAGGATTCATTGGTAGTAGAGCACTTGTTAGATGGCAATTTTTCATTTAATTTGAGAGATGGATAAACACTTGTTAGATGGTATTTCTCATTTAATTGTAAAGATGGATATGAGTAGAACACATGAGTATGGATTATGAATTTTTTTTGATAATTTCATGTGCATGTGTGTATGCAGTGTGTATTGCTATTGATGTTCTCGTGTATGATTGAAAACATTGCTATTTGTGTTTTATAAAATTTTTATATGTGATTATACTTCAAGCGTATATCAAATATTAACATATAAGTGAAGAATTACCATCTAAATAGCAAACAAATAAGCTTAGGGATACTATAGACTTTTCACTGTTCATTACAGCTCATAAGCTCAAATCTCAGAAACCGTCTAGAAGGGGGTCAAGAGCTTATTAGCCTTCCCACACCGGAGCTTCCCCACACCGTTAAGCTCAAATTGGCTTATGCACAAGCCGAAGCCGTCTAGAAGGGGGCCTGTTAATATGGTCGAATATTGGACTTTTCATATCTAGCCCATATTTTTCAAAAAATACAATCACAAATAAAGCTATGTATTTTACAAATACAAAATGAATACATATTGAATTCGAACCCTTCACAGGTAAACCGTACAAGGTGGGCATCTAGCTTACATTGTGCAAGTATCTTAAGTACAAGCGGCTGAACACAACTGAGTATGCACCTGTATTTTTATACATACTAGAGAAAATATTTGATGTAAATGACCGTATTAACACATACATGTGTTGTCCCACTTGACATGCATGCTAGAAATGAGGCGTAGCTTCACTACTACCGAACAAGCCACCATAAATTGTTCAAAAAGGTCATCACAGTTAATTTCCTAAACTGCCTGCCCTATAGGGGCTATGATGATCCGTCGTCATTGCTGACGGTTCCATAGCCGTATATGATAAGGCTCGTCACATACCCTTGTTATATTTTTCTGAGTTTAATGATACCTTTTTGTTATATTTTTAGTATATATTTTAAATATTTTTTAGATTATTAAATAAATTGTCGGATTGCTTATTATCCCTTTATTTTTTATACGCAGAAAAAACACCGTAAAAATTAGAAAATTGAGCGTATTCGGGAACACTCTAGAGGGGGGAAACTTGTGCAAAAGGAAACCTCGGGCAAACAACCCTATGCGGGCAGTAGAAGGGGGCGATCCCGCCAGCCGCCTCCCTCTACTACCTAGGCCCGCTAGGGCTCGGCCGGGGCTGTCTCTTCATGTTTAGATATGTCTCGATGTCTAGAAATCCTCTATGGAGTTTTGCCATCATATACAAAGTCTTTGCATCTTGGAATGAGATAAGCTTTACGCAGAGAATGGAGAGACGCCGCTGGCAATCACAATTGTCATCTGCACCATCATCACCTTCAGCTCCACCCATAAATCACCACCAACAACAAGCCACCATAGATTAGTTGCTCCTTGTGCTTTATCTACTTCATTGGAACCTTTGAGGATTAGTTTGTTCATGGGTACTATGATAATGTAATCAATCTATCATTTGCTTTTGTTGAATTGCATAATGTGTGAGTAGTCATCAAGGCTATGGGGCTATGTAGCATTCTCTATTTTATTGTGACGACCATCCATCTTTGGTGCTATCAAACTATTATTATGGTTACCATCCATCTTCTATGTAATCAGTGTGTTTGGGATTAATGTTTGTATGCTATGTTTTTAATAGATTAATTGATTGTGTGTTGCAAATTGCCCATGCTCAACACTTAGCGATGCACGGTGAATGAGGTAGACCAGCTAACCGTGTGGACCTCTCTTGTATTTTGTTGGTGAAATTATTAGTATTGTTCCAGTTCATGCCTTAATGTACGCCTTTAATTGGTGGTTGGATAAATGGTAGTAGTATTAGCCTCTTTTAGTTCTTATAAATTTGTAGTTGGTACTTTATTGTCGCATAATCCCTATTGCTTGGTTGAAAATTTCTACTAGTGAACCCATATAACCAATGCCTCATTTTAGCAATTAGAACACCTTTCCTACCACTTTAATTCTTTTTTATTTTTTACTTTTTATTTATCAAAAATATAAGTTGCATCCTATGTCTTGTAGTTGCATATTTCATTCATCCATTGCACTATTGAGGTCCATGACTATTTGAGAAAGGTAATTGTGCATCTCGCTCTTCATATTTTATAATTTTTAGTGTGATTTCAGATTTGGACCAAGTGAGATTAATCACTGCCTCCTTGTGGGTTCGACACACTTTGTCACTGAGAGCTATACTACAATCAATCCTCTATGTTTGGAGGATTATTTGCTTCAAATATAGCAACCAACAGTTCACATAGCGAACCTACTATGATAAATGTTGGATCGATGGCTCCGACAAAGGAGGGGTGAATGTCGAACACTCAAAAGTTACCGTTCAAAATTTTGCACTAGAGTCTTGAAAAACTGTAGTGCAAAATCATAACAATGCAGTGGAAGAAAATGTTCAAATTAGAATGATCTCAGATAGAAATCCAATTCAGGAGAAGCCAGAGAGCAATCTCGGAATCTCCAGAAAAGTCTCGGAGGCTTCGAGAAAATCTTGAACTGTTAAAAAATCCAACTCAAATAGGACAGAGAGCAATCTCGGAGTCTCCGGAAAAATCCCGGAGCCTCCGAGAAAATCTTGATGTGTTCAGAAATCCAACCCAAAGAGCACAGACAGCAATCTCCGGAAAAATCTAAGTCTCCGAGAAAATCTCGGATGCTCTGCAAATCCAATCTCAAGAGAATTAACAGAAAACTAGAACCGAGCAAAGGGAAAAACACTCGAAAATCGCGAGAACACAAAATCCATCCATCCAACCTTGATGACAATTTGCACGGGGTTAAAGAGGGGTCTAGTGATGCTAGATCAAGGTAGATCTCAAAAATATACTTCAAAGACCCACATTTTTCTAATACCTCAAATCAGCCCTAAAGATTGAGCGAAATGCAAATCACCGATTTCTAGGTGCTCGTGAGGAATCTTGATATGAAATCAATATGGAGTCCTCTCACACATCATAGCAACCTAATACATCTTTAAAATCATTGGATCACATATTTTACAAAGATTAATTTTAAGATCCAAAGAACTTGTCTTTTCTCCAGAAAAACTCAAAATAGAGAAGAGAAAAAGTAGAGATATGAAAATCTGAAGTAAGGGAAAATCTGAAAAACACATGGGCTTTTCTTGGAACTCTTTTTGTATTAATTTTCTTGGTTTTTCTTGTGTTTACAAGCCTCTCATACCAGGCCAAAGCACTCTCTAGTGTAGCTATCTCAAAATGTTTTTCTCTGAAGGCTTGAGGGGATATGCACCCCTCACCCTCTATATATAGTGGGGAAGGACAATCCCCTCTTCCACTCATGGGCCTCATGCCCTATTGGCCTAACCTAACTAGCACGCATCTGAAAACGATTTTCCTTCCACCCCAAGCAATCCCTAAACCGCTTCCTCGGGCATCTCCGCCATGGTTTCTGGAAGAGCTTCTTGGTGGATCCAACGCTTCTCGCAAAATGACATCGAGACTAAACTTGTTCTTCACGACATGGCTCTAACCACTTCTTGTCCTTCATGTACATGCTTTTAAGCCACACGATGTTGTCGTCACCTCCTTGACTGCATCTCAGCCCTCCAAGCTTCACGCCGGTCCCCCCGTGACCAATCCATCACCGCACCCAACTCACACCAGCACACCATAAACCAAGCAAAGCGTTGCAAGTACAAAATTTTCACTTGACTCAAGTTAGTCGACACAACCTATTCCATCAATTTTCAACGAGACAAATTGAACAAACTCAAATTCATCAATCTATACAGCTGATGTTAGAAGCTAAACTCAGAGCTTCCAGAATTGAAATTCGGAGCCTCCAACTTCAAATTGGAGCTTCCGACTTCCAACAGAAACCTCCGAGGACATAGGTAAGGTCCAGGAACCGAGTCCAGAAACTGAACTTGGAGCCTCCAGAAATGAAAGTCGAAGCTCCCGACTTCAAACACGGAACTTCCGATATACTACTTGAACATTGAATTCATGCAACCTAAAATTCACTCCAACAATGCACTCTATGGCAACATATTTATCATCTGAAACCTAGGGAAGCAGCACATCCACAATCGCAACTCCCCCCTAGGTTCTACAATCTCCCCCTTGATGAATATATGGCAACATCTCAAAGTTAATCAAATTGGAGTTGGTTTGGAAATAAATAAAAATGTGTTGCAAGAAATTCAAACTTGGCCAAAGAAAAGAAAAAGCAAGCACCAGGACAAGTGAATGTCTGGATGAGTAGAATCCAAATATGTAAGTTGATAGGGTGGCTCCCGATCTTCACGGATTGGATTGGATAACTAGAAAAACCTAAATGGAAAACCCACCCCAACAACAAACTCCAATGAGAAAGCCTTTGGGAACTAGGTAACCAAGTCAACAATCCTCTTGATTGAATGCCACGTTTACCACTCGGAGGCACGCGCCGATCCGTACAATCCACAAGGAAAAGCGAGTCCTAGGGTGGAACTCCAAACCTAGAGGGATTAACCCTAGATTAGGAGCAAGGCTCAACTATGTTCTAAACAACAAGTCTGAAAACCCTAATTAGTGGGGGTACGGTATTTATAGGTTTAACCCTCCACTTAAGAGATACATGGGCCTTGGCCCGTTTCTGCGCGCAGGCAGATGCGGACTGTCCGGATTTGGGCCGGACTGTCCGGGTTGGCCGGAGGGGTCCGGGCTTGAAAGGACCGAGATGCCGACTAGAGGGGGGGTGAATAGTTGGCTTATAAATTTCCCTCTTTTAATCTTTTGTTTAAGTTGTCAGATTAACTTCACAAGTTAATAGTGGACAGTTATGACACAGGTGGAAACTATGTGTAAATTAACACACAGCTGTCACACAGGTGGATGACACCGGTGAAGAGTTAACTTAACACAGGTGCTCTACTTAGACTGCCTGTGATACAGGTGCTGACACAGGTGAATACAAGTGAATGAGGCAACTGTGTAACAGATGATCACACACAGGTATAAAGGTAATCTAGCACAGGTGAAAAGGTAAACTTAGCAGATCAAGTCTAAGAGACACAAGCAAGCAAAGATAAACAGATATGCATGCAATACAAGGAAGTAAAGGAGACTCAGGGGTTTTTCACCGAAGTTCCCAACTCTTTGCAGAGAAGGTACGTCTCCGTTGGAGAGACCACTCCTAAGAGCTGGCCAGCACTAAAACGTGCTTCTTCTCCGAGTACCTGATCCTTCAGGACTCTTCCTTTTGCTTGTGGAGATCCTTTTGCCTTGCAGCAGGTAGACCTCAGAACACTTTCACAAACTACTGGTTCAGCCCACATAAGCTTGGGTGATACCAGCAACCCCTACACCCGTCTAGGAGTAGACAAACTCCAAGAGTAACAGATGATGCAGCAGCAATCTCTTGGAGGAACCTTTGCTCGTGCTCTAGCTCACAAACCCACTCAAACTAACCCTTAGGCTCTTGGCTCTTGTGGAGTGGTTGGAGGCTTTGCAACGGTCGTAGGTGAATCACTGATTTGAGCAAGGTTGAGGACAGAGTCCTCCCCTGGTCCCCTATATATAGGGTCTACAGGCATCTGACCGTTACCCTGTTGCCACGTAGGATTAAGTGAGCCACCGGTGTCAACCACCGGTGACGCAGCTACACACTACGCCCAACTGTACCCGGCTCAGGCAGACCGACACCTGTGTCACCGGCGGCACACACATGTGAACCCTTAACTGATAGCCACACTACTCAGCCCGGTCCTGGCACATGACATGCCCTCAGCATACTTCAAACTCTAATACCTATAAGGAGAGAACCTCCGACAGACTTCTGACACATCAGACCGCCTATCGCAGTGCAGGTACCTTAGCATTTTCAAGCTCTCCCCTGGTACAGAGATGTACCTGAGTCATAGAGCGGAAGACCACCTGTGACACAGCTGTGTCACACAGGTGCCTAAAGCTCTAGGGTTTTCACTGTTAGTACTGCAGAGCACTAACACAAAACAGCTACATACTTTTGTGCAAAGCTATTGACACAGGGCAATTGGCCTCAAAGCACCAATCCCCTTGACCAACACTCTGAGCAATGAGCAAGGTTCCCTTAGACAACTGCTATTGTTTCATCCCTCTTGATAGTACGGGTGATTCCTATGGACTCAAAGAAACTAGCAAATCTAGGCTTTACCTGCCACCAACTGAAGTCACGGCCCTTGACGCATCAAGCCACCATCACCTTGCTTGCATCTCCCTGCACAGCACCGGCTTCTTCTCAGCTGTGACATAGCTGCCTAGCACAGCCATCTCTTTATCCTTGAACCACCTTGTACCCTTTTTGGTGGCCATCCTTCTCTGGATAACCTTTCTTCATGGAACCTATAGATTTTGCTTACACTCAATGTAAACATTAGATTTCAGTTTAGGTTGCCATTAACCATCAAAACCATATCAGGGCCTAGATGATCTTTCAGGGCTGCAGTCCGGGCTTTCCAGAGAAGATCCAGACCCTCATTCGGATTGTCCGGGTGGGAGGTTCGGGCTTTCCAGAGAAGATCCGAACCCTTGTTTGGAGTGTCCAACTGAGTGACTGGGAGAGCTGTCCTCATGTTCTGCCACTGCTTCCTCTTCTTCTTCTTCTTCAGCTTCTTCTGCTGATTTGGCACTTGGAGATGAACTCTCTGCCTGATAATCTTCATCAGAATCAGCTCTGGCAGCTCTTGGCCTCGGAGGAGTCACAGACACGCCTCTTCCATCATCAGATGAGCTCTCTGAGCTATCTTCTTGCTCAGTTGACTTACTGACCTGTGCCACAGGAGATGAGCACAGGTGCGTGAATTGACTGAGCTGGGTCAGCTGGCGGTGGCACAGGTGAGGGAGACCGGTGGAAGTCTTGTGCCTGAGCTTCTTCTCCTGCCTGAGACACAGCTGGTTGAGACAGCTGTGGACTTGTTGGTTTTGCAGCCACTGGAGACTCTACTGAAGCTGGTCTTGGAGATGAAGGCGCTTGAGCCTTTGATGCAGCTTGTTCTTCAGCTTCAGAGACTAGAAACTGAGAAGGAGACATTGGTTTCTGAACATCCAGGGTGGAAATAGATTCAATGCTGGTTGAACTCTGAGATTTTCTTCCTTTCCTCTGGTATGTCTGTAGGCAGGACTTGCCTGGGCTAGCCACTTGTTGAAGAGGAACTGCTGAGATAGGAGCAGTTGAACAATCTAACTTGATAATCCTCAAATTGACTGCAGCTATCTCATCCTGCAGGACCTTCTTACGGGCTTCATCTGAGCAGGAGGACAATTCCATTGATAAGGCATCTATCCTTCTTTGCAACTTGTTATCCTGATATTTCTCCATAGCTCTTTGTACTGCAAAGAGAGCTGAGATGCTAGGAGTTCCATTTGCAGAATCAGATCTGTTTTCTCATCTCCTACAGCTTTCTCTTCTTTTCTCAGCAACTCATGAAGCTCTTCATTGATTGCCTTGTCTGTCTTCCATGTATCCATTTGAACTGAGACATCTTTGGGGGCATCAGATGAGTTGAAGACTACTTTCTTGATATATTGAATTCTTGACTTTAGAGCATCTCTTTCAGCTCCTGAAGTAGCTGACAACCTCCCAACTAAATCATGCAATTCCCTGGCTAGATTACTGTGAGATTTTCTTTTCTCAGCTTCAGCTCTCCATGTAGCCTCTTCTTCTTCTTGCTGCTGTTTCTTATTCTTGCTGGTTTCAATTACAGTTTCTGACCGAGGCTTCTTAGGAACTTTGCTCAAAGAAAGATCAGCTGGTCCACCAGCAGCTCTGGTTCTCTTGAGGGTGTCCACAACTGGCGCCCTCTTAGCTTTGACAGCAGCATCTTTGGCAGAAGCTTTCTTAGCTCTCTCATCTGCCTTCTTCTTCTTAGCTTCAGCCATGCTGGCTTTCTTTTCATCTGCAAGCCTCTTTCTCTCCTGTATTTGCTTTTCCTTCTTGTCAGCTTTTACAGCTTTAAGCTCTTCCAACCTGGAGACGGAATCTTTTGCAGCCAGCTCAATTTGGCGTTTTTCCTCTTCCAAAGCTTTCTTCTTTGCTTCCCTTTTAGCCAATTCTGCTGGAGACAAGGGGATTATAGCAGCTCTCTTGGCTTTCTCCTCAGCATCAAGTTTCTTAGCAAGTCTCCTTGCTTCCTCTGCCTCCCATTCTTCTTGGTTTTTCTTTTCCATGATCTGAGTTCTGATGGCAAGAGGAAGATCATCTGTGATATCCTCAGGCTGATTACCAGATCCAGACATCTGTAGAAACAAGATAGATAAGAGAGAAGTAGGTAAGAGGTGTTCATTTGATGCAGAGTAATAGCTGTGTTAGACACCTGTGTCAGGATGGGAAGACACAGGTGAGGACTTAAGGCATTACCGAGGTCTTAGCCTGTTGAATAGGCGCACCTGTGTGACAGGTGAGACCCTAGCGGTGACACAGCTATGTACGGGGGCGGACAGCAAATTCATGGAATTTTGAGTTTGACAACGATTTGCTGGTTGATTTCAGGTTGGATGAGTTCTAAAGATTGCACAAGAGTAAGACCAACCCTAATATGGACCAATGCGCTACTGGATTAGGCTATCAAGACCTAGACCATGGACTGAGCGCAAAGAAGGGTTTTGCAGAGGCTTACTTTGATCGAGATTGAACTTTGCTGCGGAAGAATCGACGTTAGAGTTCCACGGAAAGCTTCCTCCAACTTGTTGAAGAAATTTCGAGGGCGAAATCGGTGAAAACGACGAGAACTCGAAAAATTGACGCACGGCGGAAGTTTTGGGTATGGGAGTTCGAAGCGGTTTCTGTGTGGACGCAGCAACTCTTTATATAGGCCGGAGGTTATAAGGTGGCTGTGTCACAGCTGACATAAGGACCTGTGACACAGGTGAAAGAGATGTATACCCTGGCCTATGGGATTTTGAAAGCATTCACCTGAGACACAGCTGGGAGACTCAGGTGACAAGTATTTCATCTAGTGAACACCAAGATGGATTGATTTAGATGAGAAAGAAAGCATTAGCACTATCAGAGAGTCCTTAAGTGATCTTCTCAGTGTCAGCTTGCCAGAAAATCAATCAAGCAAAGCTCAAAGCTGACATGAGTTGATCTAGATAAAAACTTGTACACAAAAGAGTGCACTTTACAGACTATAAGATATGATTTCAGCATGATGCAATGCACACACCTGTGAGACAGGTGAGTGACACAGGTACAATGATGCAAATGACTGAGATGAAATCACATCAGCTAGACACCAAGCCAAACCTTTTATTGCAGGTTAGAGACATCAATGATATTCAATTCACTCCTCAGGGCACAGAATCTAGTTTCATCTAAGGGCTTGGTGAATATATCAGCTAATTGTTTTTCAGTCCTTACATGGCACAGCTGTATATCTCCTTTTTCTACATGGTCTCTAAGGAAGTGGTGCCTCACTTCTATGTGTTTGGATCTTTGGTGATGTACTGGGTTGTTGGCTAACTTGATTGCACTTTCATTATCACAGAAGAGGGGTACTTGATTAAAAGATATGCTGAAATCTTTCAAGGTCTGCCTCATCCATAATAATTGAGCACAACAACTACCAGCAGCAATATACTCAGCTTCTGCAGTGGAAAGGGCTACTGAGTTTTGTTTCTTGGATGACCAGGACACTAATGAGTGCCCTAGAAATTGACAGGTACCTGAGGTGCTTTTTCGGTCAACCTTACACCCTGCATAGTCACTATCAGAATAGCCAACTAGCTCAAAGTTTGCACCTTTAGGGTACCACAAGCCAAACCCTGGAGTGTGAATCAAATATCTCAGAATCCTGCGGACTGCCACTCTGTGACAATCCTTAGGGTTAGCTTGGAATCTAGCACACATGCAAACACTAAGCATGATATCAGGCCTAGATGCACACAAGTAAAGCAAAGAACCTATCATAGATCTAAATTCCTTCTGATCAGCAGACTTACCTTCAGTGTTTAGATCCAGATGGCCATTAGTTTGCATGGGAGTGTGTATACCTTTTGCATCCTTCATGCCAAACTTAGTGATGATGTCTTTGGTGAACTTTTCTTGTGAGATGAAAGTCCCTTCCTTTAGTTGATGGATCTGAAGTCCTAGGAAGTACTTGAGTTCTCCATCCAAAGACATCTCAAATCTCTTGGTCATCAGCTTGCTAAACTCTTCACTCAAAGAACGGTTAGTACTACCAAATATTATGTCATCGACATATATTTGGCACACAAATAATTCTTTTCCATTTCTTTTAGTGAATAGAGTTGTATCAACTAAGCCCATTTTAAATCCATTGCTGATTAGAAATTCTTTCAATGTATCATACCATGCTCTTGGTGCTTGTTTTAGACCATAGAGTGCTTTGTGCAATTTATAGACATGGTATGGTTTCTTGTCATTTTCAAAACCAGGTGGCTGCTCAACATATACAAGTTCAGAAAGTTTACCATTTAGAAATGCTGACTTGACATCCATTTGGTAAAGCTTGATGTTGTGATGAGCAGCATATGCTAAGAGGATTCTGATGGCTTCAAGTCTTGCCACTGGGGCAAATGTTTCTCCAAAGTCCAGACCTTCTACTTGTGTGAATCCTTGCGCCACAAGTCTGGCTTTGTTTCTTACCACCAGTCCATTAGTGTCTTGCTTGTTCCTGAAGACCCATTTGGTTCCAATCACATTGTGATCTTTAGGTCTTTCCACCAGTGACCATACTTCATTTCTCTCAAACTGGTTGAGCTCTTCATGCATAGCATTGATCCAGTCAGCATCCTTTAGAGCTTCACCTATGGTCCTGGGTTCAACATTTGAGACAAAGGAGTAATGCTCACAAAAATTAGCAATTCGAGATCGAGTGGTCACTCCCCTATTAATGGCACCGATGATATTGTCCACAGGGTGATCCTTCTGCAGCCGGCTGATCACAGGGGGATCTGGGGTTAACTGCCTGTGTCACAGCTGATGGAGTTGCCTGTGACACCGGTAGTTCTTCCTGTGACACAGCTGGGTGCATGAAGGCTTCTGAGTCCAGTTGATCATTGGCTGGGTTGCACTCGAACTCTATATCATGAACTCCAGTGTCTTCAAGAATTGATGAAGAAGAGGGTTCTTGATCACTTGGTGAGGCAGGCTCCTCCTTGATGGTGGGTCTGATCTCACCAGTGGACTTCTTTAGAATATCCTCTGTCGCGGGGAATTCGCGGCAATATCCATTTGTTGTAGGTTTTGGGGGAGCGTGTTAGGAAGATTCAGGCGGTGCACACAAGAACTTTTACCCAGGTTTAGGCTCTCCAATGGCGGAGGTAATACCCTACTCTTGCTGTATGAATTACTAGTCTTGCGTGAAAAAGAGTACAAGAGGTTGAAGATGAAGCTAGCTGTTAGCCTATGGAATGAGAATCATCAACCTAGCCCCTTCTGCATGGGGTGCCTTATATAGGCTTGTACATCAACCGACTCGGCCAGTCGGCTGAGCTACAGTAACCACCTAAATTAAATAAGGTATTTACATCGTGTAACCGTCCGAGTAACGCCAGCCTTCATGTTGGTCGAAACGCACGTCTTGATGAGTCGTAACGCCTGTCTTGATGGCACCCGGACGTTGTATTGTTGCAGGTCTTTCTTGGGCCTTCCTCCGAGTGGGCCTCCATAAAGCTCTCTAAGTCTGTTGGGTCGACTCGCTATACTGGGCCTACCCGGATGGGCTCTCCTCGTCAGTAGCCCCCGAGTGCTTCGAGCTCTCGACACAGATGCCGACTGAGGAGTAGGCTGTGCGTGCCCGAGTCGCTGGTGGAGAGACCTTGATGGACTCCCATGATACCTGAAAAAAGGTTAGATTTGTGCTAAGTGTTAGGAGTTCGGTGATACCCATGCTTTCCGGCTAGGAAAGTCGGCTTGTGGCCTTCCGGGAGGCGTATCATGAATTTCGAGTGAATCCAGAATAGCGTCTGGCCTATCCGAATGGATGGTTGCCATCTTGCACCCGCAGGGGGGACGCCTTCGATCTTCAACTTTGAAACCGAGTCCACGAACTCCGGCACTAAATTTCAAATTAGTGAGCCATTTTGCGCCGCTGTGGCATCCGGCTCCGATTCAGGAATCATGTTGCTTCGCTGTGGATGCCGGGTTCGTCCTTAGCTTGGGTGTTGCCGAGTGACCTGCAAACCCTGTTGGATCGGTCATCAGCACCCTTTCGCAGAACTAGTCTGCTTCCGACTTTGGCGGCTTGTGTGCCTCGGAATTGTTTGATGGAGTCGGTTTAACCCATGACATGTCCCGGTGGGCCAAGCCGACTGTTGATTCAGTGCCCGAGCGCGATCCGACTCGGACTGAGTCGAACCCGGTCAAAGCCGACTGGAGTAATGGTATTGTCTTGACTGTGATGTCGCATCAGCATTTAATGCACGCAGTCGGTTGAACAGTGCCCACAGCGCAATGATTTCGCCTCAAGTCACGCATGAAGCGTGCCTGAGACATCCGCTGCCGCTGCTCCGACTTCGCGTGACGTCCGAGGCGACGGCCCATCATGGCCGCACCCGAATCACGCGGGCGGCGCGCGCGGGGATGGAGGCTGACGTAGTGTCTGCCGGTTACGTCGCCTGGGGTGCCGCGCCGTGGCGAAAAAAGCGCCCGAATCCCGCAGGTTCGCGCGCGCGGGACAGCAGTTACCACGGCGGCTTCCCGCCACATCGGACGCACGACTGCTGGCGGTTGGACTCCCTTGGCTATAAAAAAGGGACTTAGGGCTACCGGGTTCTCATCTGCCTTCGTCTTCCTCGCGCTCAAACTCTTCGCCTCCCGAGCTCCACCACCGCGCATCTGTTCCCGAGAGAAAGAACTCGCTCGCCGCCGCTCTTCATCAGCCGCCGATCATGTCTCGCGCCAGCAAGGGCAAGAAGACCGATGCTTCCTCCTCCGCCACCACCGCCGACGGGTGGAAGAAAGGGGATTGGGTCCCCTCGGTCGTCACCGACCAACTCATCGGATTCGCCAGCGTCGGCTTGCTGTCGCCCCGCACCATCGGCAACTGGAGGGCGCCGTACAAGGAGGAATAGCCCGCTCCGCATGAGCATGAGCGCGTGATGCTCGTCCCGTTCATGGAGCGGGACTTCAAGCTGCCGCCGCACGACTTCTTGCGCGGCCTCCTCTTCTTCTACGGCCTTCAACTCCATCACCTGAGCCCCAATGGTATTCTGCACATTGCGTGTTTTATCACGCTGTGCGAATGCTATTTGGGGACTCGCCTCATTGGGGACTGTGGAAAAAGATCTTCACAGTGAAGGCTCAACCCATCAAGGCCGGCGACCGACTGTCCGTCTGCGGGGGAGCCGGCATCCAGGTCAAAGCCGGCGCCAAGTACTTCAAGCTGCAGCTCCCGGACACCGTTCGGAGATGGCAGGACGGGTGCTTCTACTGCCCGGATGAACGCACGCCGACTGGACACGAAGGACTTCCCCCGTATACTGAGGGTCCTCCCGTGTGGCTGAAGCGTTGGAGCGCCAAGCCTTCCAGCAAAGAGATGCCCGAAGTCGACCGACTCCTGAAGAGGATCGCAAGACTCCAGGAAAAAGGGCTCACAGGCCCCGACCTCATCGCCACTTGGCTAACTCGGCGCATCCAGCCTCTTCAAGCCCGGGCGCACCCGATGTGGGAGTACTCGGGCTCGCACGACTCCACGAGGGTGTCAATCGAGGATCTTTCGGACAACATGTTCTTGGAGCTCTTCAAGAATTTGACGAAAGAACGAACCGGGCTCACTCGGGCGCCACTGTGAGTGACTTGTATCCCGAGTCGGGCTCTTGAATTTTATTGTTTGCTTGCTTCTCCTAACACCAAGTCTTTCGATGCTGTAGAACTACCTCAACTTCAACTCCATGCCGCCTCTCCCCGAACAGAACTCAGCTCTGGCGGCGTTGGATGATGCAGAAGTCAACGAGGAAGCCCCCGAGAGTGGCATCCAGATCGACTCGGATACCGAGTCGGGAGGGTCCGGATTCCAAGTCGTCAAACGGAGGTGTGACGACGATGCCTCCGGATCTACGACCTCGCAGGCGGAAGCAGAGCCGGCCCAGACGGAGTCGGCTGCTAAGCGGGCCCGAGCCGCACCTTCCGGCTCCGTCGCACAGGTTCCGGCTCCTGCACAAGCCGCATCTGCCAGCCGCATGGCACAGGCTTTGGCCCCTGCACGAGCCGCACCTGCTGGCCGCGTGGCACAGGCTGCGATTCCTGCTGTCAAGCCGAGTGTGCCTCAGCCGGCCCTCGCCGGTTCCTCCGGGGGTCCACCCGCCCCGGGGAAACCGAAGAAGAAGATGATCCCTACAACCACCAGGTACGAGTCCTTGTGCCTCATGCCCCAGTCGAAGTAGGTTGGTAAAGATACTGAAGTCGGTTTTGTTTTTGCTTTGCAGAGTTCAGAAGAAGCTCTCCGACAAAGGAGGCTCTTCAGGCGGTGTACCGGCGGCCCCGACTCCAGTCCCGCCGCCAGAGTCGGCTCCCCCGACTCCGACTACAACCGAGCCCAGCGCTCCGACGCCAACCGTCCCCGCTATGGCAACGGAGTCGGCCGTGGGTGCCGCGCCAACCGTGACTCCGACTGCGGCTATGCCTCTGGCTGCGGCTGCATCAAGCACACCACAGTCGGCTGCTCCTACGCCGCAACCTAGCGCACCTGTTGAGGTGCCGGAGACGGACGTGGGCGCCGGGTCAGCGCCTCAGCCTGCCGCACCCGTTGAGGTGCCAGAGTTGGACATGGCACCGGGTCAGCCGAAGCTCCGGCTGATGACCTGCAGCCTCAGCCAACTCCTGCAAGCGAGGAGACGACGGAGCTGGCGGCTGTGGCCGGTGCCGACTCCTCCGAGCCGGCGAGCGGAGCCGGAGGCCAGCTCGTCACCGAGTCGCCCCGGGGAGTCGAACAGAGCCAAGCCTTGGCTCCGACTCTCGCGGTTTGAAGAGCCGGCGCCGGCTTCATCGAGAAGTCTCGTCCCCGTGCTGCTACTGCCGAGTTGCAGCACGGGGGACGTGACGGTCACGGAAGAAGCCGCCAACCGCGTCGCTGCCCTTAGCTCCAAGCTTAGGGATTTTGCTGACGCGGCCAAGTCCTTAGCAGACTCGACCGAAGTCCTCGAGTCCTCCGTCTGGGTGAGCTGTGTTCGAACTTTGCTTTTTTTCTTAACACTGGGAGCATGTTCAGTGCACCCAGTGGGTGTAGCCCCCGAGTCTCCTACTGACTGATTGAGTTGGTTGGAGACTTATGAATTCGGGAACTAACAAATCTTTTCTTTGATCAGGCTGCAATCCGACTGGGCGGAAACGGCCCGGTCCTTATGAAAAGAAATGCCTCCTTGGAGAAGGAGCTGGCCGAAGAGAAGGCCAAGAGTCGACGGCTTGAGGAAAAGTTCGCCGCCCTCGGGAGTAAGTGTCCGAGTCTTCAGCTCCTTTGCTCTTGAAGTTTTTGTAGTACTGACTTTATTGAGTCGACAGACATCGAAGCTGAAAACGCCCGACTTTAAAAAGAAATGAAGTCAATGATCCCGATGTTCAAGGCCTCTGAAATGCTCGACGCCATAGTGGTCGAGTATGAAGACAAGTTGCGCAAAGCTCGCGATCAAATGCAAGCCGCCACCAAGCTGAAGTCGGAGCACGAGAAGCTGGTGAAGCAATACGAGCAGTCGCACGCCGCGAATAAGGAACTGCAGGTGTCCATCGACGACTTCGCCAAGAAGATGGACGAGTCGGATAAGCGACACGCCGCAGCCATCACCGACTGGCAGAAACGCGAGGCAGAACTCCTAAGCCAACTCAAGAAGGCTAATGAGACTCTACTCGGTAAGCCCCCGAGTCCTTTGCTTCTCTCTTTTTGCACGCTTCTTTATTCATTTCTTTGCAATAATTTGTACCCAGATGCTTGCTCAGAACTGGAGGAGCGAACAAGGCAGGCAGCACTCCGACTTCGTGCACTATCTGACCCGGCGAGGTCAGCTCTCGACGCACTTTGGACACCAGAACTGATGTCCGACTGCGTCGTGACTATGGAGGACCGACTCCTCCAAGTCAAGAGTTTAGTGCAGAGCTTGAAGTCGGCTGCCCAAGGCCTCTGCGCCAAGCTCTGGCCCGGAGAAGAACCGGGTTCCAGCATCTTCGCCCTCGCCGACAAGCTCTCGCAGGGGCCCAGCGGAGGTTGAAGAGTGGAAGGAGTCGGCAGCCCGTTCGGGAGCCGGCATGGCGCTGGCAATGGTGTTAGCACACCATCCCGACGCGGATGTCGACAACATCTCCGCTGGTGCCCCCGTCGACGAGGAGGGTCAGTCGGTGGATCCTCTGGAGCTCCTTCCCCGAGTCCGCGCCACCGCCAGCCGGATCGCCAACTTCACCGACCTGGAGGAGCGCGTAGAAGCAACTCCGGAAGAATAAAAATTATCATGTAATATCTCTCGGTATGCCGAGTAGAAAAATGTAAAGATTTTTGCTATGAATGAAAATGCTTTTCAATTCATTTTGACTTTTGCACAAGTTAATTTGCACAAGTTATTTGAGTCGTCCGAGTTTGTTTTTTCTGTCGAGTCGGATCCTTTCGCGTCACTGATAAAATTTACCAGTGACGAGCAGTATTGACGGCCCGTCACTGATAAAATTTACCAGTGACGAGCAGCCTTTCCGGCCCGTCACTGCTAACGGCGAAATAAATAGGCGCGGATCCACGGGACTTAGAGAAAAACTCTCCAAATCCCGCCCGCCCGCCCTAAGTCTCCCTCACCGACGCCCTCGCGCGACCCGACGCCGCCGCCGCTCCTCGCCGGACGCCGCCCTCGCGCCTCCCTCACCGACGCCGCCTCCTCTCACCGGACGCCGCCTCCCTCGCCCTCGCGCCTCCCTCACCGACGCCGCCTCCTCTCACCGGACGACGCCTCCCTCACCGACGCCGCCTCCTCTCACCGGACGACGCCTCCCTCACCGACGCCGCCTCCCTCACCGACGCCGCCTCCCTCACCGACGCCGCGTCGTCTCACCGGACGCCGCCCTCGCGCCTCCCCAACCGCGGCTTCCTCGAGCCCCACTGTCGACCGCCGTCCTCCAGGTGCCCGGCCCGCCCTTTTGGTTGAAGATTGGATCCTGGGGTAGGGAGCTGGGTCATAGTAGAACGCCATGAGGATAGGGACGAAGATGCGTGGACAAGGATCAGAGCAGAGCTCCATGGGTAGGAAGGGGGGGTGTGCGAATTGGGGAGAAGAAGCACGTGGATGGATCTAGTCCATGAAAGAAACCAATGATCTTGATATGCTGAAACCCACTGGTGGATCCTCAACCCAATTATTGCAATAGCCAACTATGAAGTTTTAGTAAGAAAGAAAATACAAAAAAGCTAGATGAACTGCTTGTCCCCATTGCATACATAATTAACATTGTGGGCGCAAAAGGGAAGGCTCAGCGAATATGACCTCAACTCTAAGCAGCATAGAATCAAAATAAGCTCAATTCATATACTCGAAGAAAAGACACTAGTCAAATGTATGCTTTTATATATATATGAAAATATATCTGTAGCTGATATACAACTTTAATGCTTACGGTCAAATGTATGCTTTAATGTATGCGATCATTTACTCTTTACTAGTTTGGGTGTTCCATGGACACGTTTAGAGTTTTCTATATATAGGCTTTGTTCAAAGTATGAAGCATTGAGGCTTATTTTTGGAAGGTTTTGAGAAGTGAAATTGAACCTATATTTGTTTGATTCAATTGTCGTGTTCATATATGCTTGTGGTACCCGGCCGTCGAGCCGAGGCAACATTCGTTGCTTTCTTTATTTTTCAGGGAAACTGAGTTCAATGTTTAGACGAAATGTTGCTTCGTCAACATTTTGTCAACGTTCGATACTCAATTTTGCATAATTTAGCAAAGGTCATGCCGAAATTTTCAATTTTCATTGTATGTACGGTATATTCGTCTCATTGTTGTTCATTGTCATGCACAGTTTATATGCTTTTGTTTAACAAGATTTCGTAATCTCAAATGCAAATAAAATTTATTCCTACCCTTGTTTGCTATAATGATGGATATTAGAAAATGGCTGGAAGTAGCCCCTCTCCATCGCGGACACCAACGGATGTCCCCGCACCGTCCCGAGATATCGAGGGGCGTGCGGAAGCTCCCCGGGGACCTGGCCCTCCAACAAACATCTCAGGGGGCCGCCATCGTCGACGACCCTGCTTCCGGGGATAACAACGAGTACGAGTCGTCCCACGAAGAGTCCGGCGGTGCTGAAGACGCGACCGATCGTGACGAAGGGACCGGCCGTGAGTACGAGACCGGTATGGAAGAAGAACAGGCGGACGGGGCTCCACCAGCCAAGCGGAAAAAGGCGGCTCGCGCCTAGGAGACCTAACAAGTTGAGTACCGAGACGTTCGTAATCACTCGAGTGGACGACCTGGGCAAACCTGCCAGTCCTGTAAGAGCCGCACAGGGGTACTCAAACGCCGTAGGCTGCATCCTGCGTGAAACGGTGAAGATCACAACCTCCGACATAAGGACGAGAGAAACCGAGCATCTTCGAACTCTCCTCCTGGACAGGCTATTCAGCAGGTACTCCGTCCCCGAGGCCGACAAAAACAGAGTCGCGACGAAAGCCCTGAGCATGATGACCAAATCATTGAATACCTGGAGATACCATGCCAATAAAATGAAGGATCAAGATTTTGAGACCGTGATAAAGAAGAAATGGCCTACGATAGATGAGGCGGACTGGACCGAGTTCATTCAAACTCGCTCCGGCGATGAATTCAGGAGGAAGAGTGATTGGGGGAAGGACATGCGGGGCAAGATCGTGGGTGACCACAGACTCGGCAGCCGTGGTTACCAAGGGAAGAGGCCTAAATGGGACAAGGAGGACGCAAGGTTGATTGCGGCCGGGGAAAGAACCCCCTTTCTCGGACATCCAGGAAGGGCGCGGAAAGGATTTTGTGAGGGCCCGCGCAAAATTTGACCCGGCGACGGGGGAACCCATCTTCACGCACGAGAAAATGAAGGACGTGCACGAAGAACTGGTAACCTCTGAACCCATTTACTTTATTTGTCCTACATACATTAATTTCCTAAAGATTACGTTTCTGAACGGTTCATGTTGCTTGCAGAGAAAGCTGAACTAGCAACCTGAGAGCTCCCAGGACTCTGTCGGTACCGAGAGGTGGCAAGACCCTATCAACAAGGCTCTCGGGAAGCCAGAGACTCGTGGCCGCGTCATGGGCGTCGGGTATGGGGCTCGGTGGGCTGATTACGGTCCCCAAACCCGCGAGGCTGCCCGCGAGAGGAGGAAAGCCAAGCAGGATGAAGAATTCGATGCGCGAGTGGAGGCGGCTGTGAAACGGCTGTTAGGGCCTCTATACGATCAACTACGACGCCCACCCACGCATCCTGATACGCAGCCGCCGCCCTATAATCTGGATACGCAGCCGCCGGCCTTCACTGCTGCAAGGAGTAGCAGCCCCTCCGTATCGGGCGTTGGCCCCGGGTCGCCAAATACAATCGACGGCCTAACGGTAAGCGTCGTCGGCTCAACAAATCGTAAGGGTCTCGTACAGATTTCGTTGTTTGGACTCTAACCTCAGTGACCCGTTCGTATGTTCCGCAGGTCATAACTCCGTGCCATCTCCAGACCCAAGTGCTCGGCTCGATGGTGACGGTCGCGTACGGTCGCGTCCACCCAATAACGTCGGAGAACAGGATGCACTGCGTGGATTTACCACCAAACATGGCGAGGGTGGAGTTGACTAAGGTGGTCGGCACCTTCGAGGACCTGGTTCTGAATGACCCCCCTGAAGAGGGATACGAGAAGCTAGGAGCCTGCAAGGGGTTTTTCCTTAGGTGGCCGAAGGACGCGATTAAGTTGATTGAGACCTCCAATCGTCCAGCACCTTCGCCGAGCCACACCGACAGTCCATCAGCAAGACCATCTCCTCTGGGTATTTCCGCACCTCTATCATACAAGGATCTGGAGATGGAGCATGCCGAGGAGGGCGCGGAGCATGGCATGCTTCGTGACGAGGAGGCACGAGAAGTTGTAGATACGCCGCCACCCAAGCATGACAGGCAAGACCACACGAAGTTGACTCCTAAAACACTCGTGGGCGCAGCCAAAGAAGCGATGGCCGGTCAGAGGGCTGTATCCCTGGATACGGAGCGCACGAGCAAAAAAGGGGCGGCGAAGAAGGCACATGCTAGCACCGGAACTTACGATAGACAGGGTGAGGCCAGGTTGAAGAAATCCTTAACGTACGCAGCATCTTCCCAGTCAGCACAGACAGCAAAGGGTCGTCAGTGGCGGGCCTATCACATCCCGGGTCACCCGATGGTACCGAAGGATGAGTTCGACGTCCCCCCGAACGAGATGAAGATTCTGCACGAGAACATTCGAGACATTGAATTAGGACCCGATGAAACGAATGTCTCGTATTACACGGCGAAGGTGCCAGAGGGTTTCCATTTCGTCGAGCAGTATCCCGCGGACAAGTTCTATCTGGACTTTGCGGAGATCTTCGGCATGTTCAACCTTTATCGGCTCGAAGCTTCCTTCGTCAGGCTATTGGCGCTTCACCTAACCAGAGAGATCAGACGCCTGAAGATTCTCGATGTTGCAATAGCAGATCCGTTTCACATGCACGAGAACAACGTTCGCTCCCAAGAAGGTAGGGAGATTATGAAAGAATGCCTCGTGAGTGCGATGATAGCGCATAAGGGCAAGAACTACCTACTCATGCCCTACAATCCCTTGTAAGTCATTCTCTACTTTGTGCTTTCGTAAATTTCTCTTTCGCTTGTGCACCTAGCCAACTTCGTGGGTTAATATTGGTTTGTTCACATGTCTGCGCAGCGACCACTGGATCCTCTTAGTGCTAACGCCGAAGGAAAGGAAGGTTGTTTACTTTGATTCCATGAAGCGGGTGAAGAAAGACTACACCCTGCTCAAGAAAGTTTTGGATGATGCTCTCTTCGACTTTGCACAGAAGGGAGGAGGAGCAACTATGGTAAAAAGAAGTGGCGCTCCACGCTTTAAACACGTGACCGATTGGTGGTGCAGACAGCAGCCGGAGGGTAGTGTGACGTGCGGCTACTACGTCTGCTGCCACATGGACGACTTTGTACGGGCGCGGAACACGTTTCGCAAACAAGACGACCTACGCAAGTGGAGTAATAACCTCGAGCACAAGCCATATGACTGGAAGCAAGAGTTTGCACGCCTCCAGAATGCGTTCGCGAACATCATCAACAAGGACGTCGTCTCCGATACGGGGCTTTTCTACGCCGGCACTGACCCAAGGGAGGAACACGCCGCTCGCACAGAGCAGCGAGTTCGCCAAATCCCGACCGAAGACCCATTCGCGCGCCCACATGTAGCTTGGCCCTAGAGGACGGAAAAACATTGCATATGTATTGTGTTTGTGGTCGTGTATTCCCGAACTGGTCTACTTTGTACGTTTCTGCACATATTTACGTATTGGCACTTGTTACTTTCGTACTCGGTTTTGACATATGTACTTATCGTGTGCGACATCGGAGAGCGCGAGTGAGGTGGCCTTCGAAGCATACCGGGCACGTAGCATGCCGACGCAACGAGGCATCGTCGCAAGCGCTATTAGGCCACAGCGGCACGCCCTAGGAGAACGGCGACCGAAGGGGTACACCCCCTCCAGGACCCCTGTAGTACACAGGGGCTGGAGAGCGCCCTAGGAGAACGGCGACGGACGCCCTAGGAGCGCCAGCGAAAATGGTTGCCGCGGCAGCGAAAATGGCTGCCGCGGCAGCCAAAATGGCTGTTTATGCTGCCGCGGCAGCCATTTGGCTGCCGCGCAGCAAAAACAGCCATTTTGGCTGTCGAGGCAGACAAAATGGCTGCCGCGGCAGCCAAAACGGCTGTTTTTGCTGCCGTGGCAGCCAAAATGGCTGCTGCGGCACCCAAGCACGTTGCTGCCGCGGCAGCAAAATCAGCCCTTTTGGCTGCCGCGGCAGACATAATGGCTGCCGCGGCAGCCAAAACGGCTGTTTTTTGCTGCCGCGGCAGCAACGTGCTTGGGCCCCTCATAACAGCAGTGACGAGCGGACTGGAGAGCTCGTCACTGCTGATATCTTACCAGTGACGGGCCTAAACTATGGCTCGTCACTGCTGTATACCTTAGCAGTGACGGGCTCTCATGTGTGCCCGTCACTGGTAACTAATTACCAGTGACGAGCGGGTAGCCCGCCACTGATAACCAGTTACCAGTGGCTGGTCACCAGTGACGGGCCGGCCCGCTCGTCACTACTGGGCTTTTTAGGCCCGTCACTGGTGTCCCTATCTGCAGTAGTGTCAATGTGAATGAGCTTGAAGGGAGTGGAGGTTGTCATGATGTTCTTAGGTCGATGGGCAGCTCCAACTTGTTTGCCGGCTTGACATGCACTGCAGGGTTTGTCTTTTTCAAACTTCACCTTCTCCAAGCCTATAACATAGTCATGTTTGCTCAGCTTGTTCAGAAGCTTCATCCCAGCATGTCCTAGCCTCCTGTGCCACAGCCATCCAACACTGGTCTTGGCCATTAGACACCATGGAGCTGCTGCAGGCTGTTCATAGAAATTCACAGTGTATAGCTTACCAGACCTGCATCCTTCAAATACTTGAGAATCATCAGATAGTTTGGAAGCTATAACCTTTTCAGGATAGAAAGTAACTTTCATGCCTGTGTCACACAGCTGTGACACAGACATCAGACTATAGCCTATCTGATCAACAAGCATTACATTAGATAAGGAGTGATTCTCAGATATGGCAACTTTACCAATGCCATTTACCTTTCCTTTAGAGTTGTCTGCATAGATCACATGTTTACTTGGAAGATTTTCACTGGTGATCTCTACAAACTCCTCTCTGCCTCCAGTCATATGTTGTGTACATCCACTGTCCACAATCCAATCAGTTCCACTGGAGACAGTTTCCTGCAAGATTAGTGATGACACTTAGGGACCCAAACATGTTTGGTTCCCTTTGCAGTTTTATCATAAGCAGAAGTAGCAGATGTATATATAGCATATTTGTGTTTAAGGTTAACAGCATCAGCAACAGATGATATGACTTTGATCCTCTTTGGCTGGCAATCACCTGCAACCTTAGACACATGGGTTAGTGGCCTGTTAGATCTGCCTGTGACACAGGTGGGTACACAGCTGTGTAAGCCACCGGTGACACCGGCAAGAGTAGCCTTAGGCACCCAGATGGCAGACAACCATTTCGTCAGGCGCCTGCGACCTACGTACTTGGCCACTATTTTTCCCTTCATGTTCTTCTGCAAAACATAGCCTGGGTTAGAAGGAATGCTTGCTTCATTCCTCTTTCTCTGCTCATGACCAACACTCTTGTTGTCATTAGTTCCTGCCTGTTTCACGAATTTTGCTGCAAGACAAGTGTTAGTGGCAGCAGGCAGTTTATCTTTAGCAGTAGAGGTAGAATAACCCAAGCCTCTTCGGCCTTCATTCTTTCTCAACATTTCAGCTCTTATAAGCTGATAGTTTTGCATGCCAATGTTGGCACTGCAGAGACCTTTTCTCATGAGCCTCTTAAGCTCTTCTAGCTCCTCCTTGAGCTTGTTGTGCTCAGCTGCATCCACAGAGTTAGTAACATTAGAGGTTGAGGCCTCTTTAGAGTTGTCTACCACTCCACCTGTAGATGTTAGAATGTTGATTCTGCTGGCACAGTTTAAACATGATTCAATGACAGTAGGAGCAGGTAAAGGCATAGCTTCAGCAATATTATCAGAAATATCAATGCATAAGGCATGCTTTGCCTTTAACTCTTCATGCTCCTTGAGGAGAAGCTCATGTGCTGATCTGAGCTTCTCATGAGCTATCTCCAGGTTCTCATGATTCAGCCTGAGATCCTCCCGGTCATCTGTGACTTCATCACAGGTCTCTCTCAGCTCCCTCAGCTTATCCCTAAGGGATATGTTCTCCTTCCTCTCCCTGCAGTATCCCTTCTCTGTTCTCTCTAAGATATCCATTAGTTCAGCATAATCAGGGAAATCATCTTCAGTCAATACCTTAGAGTCCTTAGCCATGAGGCATAAGGGAGCAGGAGTGGATGAAGCTTGATCAGCTTTGGAGTTCAGCTTGGAGCTGTGTGACTTGGCTGTGACACAGCTGGGTGTGTCAGCCATGGAGATTGCTATCCCAGCGACCTGGACTTCTTCTTCTTCTGATTCTCCATCTGAACCAGAGTCATCTGAAACCCAGGCTTGCCCTACATAGGCTCTTGCAGTAGCCTTGTTCTTGGAATAAGAAGGATGCTTGCTGAAAGTCCTCTTCTTGTTATAGAAGTCCTTCTTCTTCCCTTTGTCCTTCTTTTTGCTGGGGCAATCAGCTGCGAAGTGGCCTTCCTTGCCACATTCAAAACACTTGTTGTCCTTGGAGGGCTTCTTGCCTCTGAATCTATCAGTTGATCCAAACTGCTTCTTCTTCCTATAGAATTTTCTGAAGTTTCTGGTAAGAAGGAGCAGCTCATTCTCTTCTCCACTTGACATGTCATCAGATAGATCTTCACTGCTATCACTGTCTGGTAGTGAGGCTTGAGCAGTGGTCTTCAATGCAATGTTCTTCTTGGGACCTGAGGAGGAGCTGTGCTTGCCCTCTTGCTTGAGCTCCATCTCATGAGTGAGGATTCTTCCCAACACTTCTGTAGGCTTCATCCTACTGAAACCCTCTTTCTCCTTGAGCATCAAGACCAAGGTTCTGTAAGGCTTGGGCAGCACAGATAAGAACTTCTTGATGACATCTTCATCCTCAACTCTGTTGGAGCCCAAAGCCTTCAGTTGGTTGGTGATGAGAGTCAATCTTGAGTATAGAGAATTTATGTCTTCTCCATGTTCATGCTCAAATCTCTCCAGAGTTGATTCCAGCAGTCCTCTCTTGGACTTCTTCAAGGTGTCACTGCCCTCATATATCTGCTGTAGGGTATCCCAAATCTCCTTAGCAGACTCCATTGTGCTGACTCTGTTAAAGTCATGTTCTTGCAAGCCCATGAAGATGGCAGTGGCAGCTCTGGCATTATTCTGGATATTCTTCTTGTCGTTGATGGTGGGAAGTTGTAACCTTCTCCACTTTATAACCTGTATCAACAACATCCCACACATCTGGATCGATAGCGGTAAGATGCATCTGCATCTTCCTCTTCCAGAAAGCATAATTAGCTCCAGTAAAGACAGGTATTTTACCCTCATAGCCCGACATCCTTTACTCTGGCGGTTAAGCCAATTCAAAGAGCAACCTGCTCTGATACCAATTGAAAGGACCGAGATGCCGACTAGAGGGGGGGTGAATAGTTGGCTTATAAAATTTCCCTCTTTTAATCTTTTGTTTAAGTTGTCAGATTAACTTCACAAGTTAATAGTGGACAGCTGTGACACAGGTGAGTGACACAGGTGGAAACTATGTGTAAATTAACACACAGCTGTCACACAGGTGGAAGACACCGGTGAAGAGTTAACCTAACACAGGTGCTCTACTTAGACTGCCTGTGACACAGGTGCTGACACAGGTGAATACAAGTGAATGAAGCAACTGTGTAACAGATGATCACACACAGGTATAAAGGTAATCTAGCACAGGTGAAAAGGTAAACTTAGCAGATCAAGTCTAAGAGACACAAGCAAGCAAGGATAAACAGATATGCATGCAATACAAGGAAGTAAAGGAGACTCAGGGGTTTTTCACCGAAGTTCCCAACTCTTTGCAGAGAAGGTACGTCTCCGTTGGAGAGACCACTCCTAAGAGCTGGCCAGCACTAAAACGTGCTTCTTCTCCGAGTACCTGATCCTTCAGGACTCTTCCTTTTGCTTGTGGAGATCCTTTTGCCTTGCAGCAGGTAGACCTCAGAACACCTTCACAAACTACTGGTTCAGCCCACACAAGCTTGGGTGATACCAGCAACTCCTACACCCGTCTAGGAGTAGACAAACTCCAAGAGTAACAGATGATGCAGCAGCAATCTCTTGGAGGAACCTTTGCTCGTGCTCTAGCTCACAAACCCACTCGAACTAACCCTTAGGCTCTTGGCTCTTGTGGAGTGGTTGGAGGCTTTGCAACGGTCGTATGTGAATCACTGATTTGAGCAAGGTTGAGGACAGAGTCCTCCCCTGGTCCCCTATATATAGGGTCCACAGGCACCTGACCGTTACCCTGTTGCCACGTAGGATTAAGTGAGCCACCGGTGTCAACCACCGGTGACACAGCTACACACTACGCCCAACTGTACCCGGCTCAGGCAGACCGACACCTGTGTCACCGGCGGCACACACAGGTGAACCCTTAGCTGATAGCCACACTACTCAGCCCGGTCCTGGCACATGACATGCCCTCAGCATACTTCAAACTCTAATACCTATAAGGAGAGAACCTCCGACAGACTTCTGACACATCAGACCGCCTATCGCAGTGCAGGTACCTTAGCATTTTCAAGCTCTCCCCTGGTACAGAGATGTACCTGAGTCATAGAGCGGAAGACCACCTGTGACACAGCTGTGTCACACAGGTGCCTAAAGCTCTAGGGTTTTCACTGTTAGTACTGCAGAGCACTAACACAAAACAGCTACATACTTTTGTGCAAAGCTATTGACACAGGGCAATTGGCCTCAAAGCACCAATCCCCTTGACCAACACTCTGAGCAATGAGCAAGGTTCCCTTAGACAACTGCTACTGTTTCATCCCTCTTGATAGTACGGGTGATTCCTATGGACTCAAAGAAACTAGCAAATCTAGGCTTTACCTGCCACCAACTGAAGTCACGGCCCTTGACGCATCAAGCCACCATCACCTTGCTTGCATCTCCCTGCACAGCACCGGCTTCTTCTCAGCTGTGACACAGCTGCCTAGCACAGCCATCTCTTTGTCCTTGAACCACCTTGTACCCTTTTTGGTGGCCATCCTTCTCTGGATAACCCTTCTTCATGGAACCTGTAAACTCTGCTTACACTCAATGTAAACATTAGATTCCAGTTTAGGTTGCCATTAACCATCAAAACCATATTAGGGCCTAGATGATCTTTCAGGGCTGCAGTCCGGGCTTTCCAGAGAAGATCCGGGCCCTCATTCGGACTGTCCGGGTGGGAGGTTCGGGCTTTCCAGAGAAGATCCGAACCCTCGTTTGGAGTGTTCGGGCTAACCTCCGGGTCTTCTATAGAAAATCCGAACCCTCAGCCGGAGTGTCCGGGCTGGGGGGTCCGGCCGTCCGGAGGGTCCGGGCCTCAGCCGGACAGTCTGGGCCTTCCTTCTCAGTGAACATCCGGAGGGTCCGAGGCAGCAGTCCGGGTGTGGTTGAGCTTGAAACTTGGAGTCCCTCCCTCGGTCCCGCTGTCCTCCAACTTGGGCTTGGTGCTCTGAGTCTGTCTCTTGGTTCCTTTGCCTCCCACCTTGGTCGGTCCTTCGTACCTTGGCAAGCATAGAGTCAACGCATTAGGTAGCATACTATTCAAGGTAGGATTAGATAGACACGTGTAAAGAGAAGATTCACTTTTTTATGCCATGTCTTAGCAACATATGGGTCCATACACGTGTCACCTGAAGTTGAATAGCTTGATGATGTGTTATCTATGGGATGCTCCGCATCATTCCCCCCTTCTTGAAAAGGAGTCGACCTCGACTCCATTCCTTGAAGTCCAAAAAAGGGTGATGTCCATGCTTTCTCCCATGGATGCCTTATGCCTTCTTCACCCTTAGTTGGTACTCCATGGAGCTCTTTCTCCTTCCAGGATGTACAACAAGCTAATAATGAAAGAGAAACAACACTTAAAGAGTAGCCAATTCTTCAAATTCATCTTATGATTGTTTAAAGAGAAGGAATTCACCTTGGTGAGGTTCCTTTGTGCTCTCCTTAATGTATCTTGTCGTCCTAGGGTGTTTGGCTCGAACAATTCATGAGAGTTAAAGCTTAAATAGCTCTCTTTAGCTCGTTTGGTCAACTCATGTTGTTCGGCAGTTGCTATGTAGACCTTGTTTCCTGCACCATCACTAGACCAAACAAAGAACGTGTATGCGTGGTAGATGAACACATCATTTGTCATGATGTATTTATTCTTTCACATTCCGCCATTAGCACACAAAATGTATAGCAAATATAATGTGTATGCATGGTATATGTTTACATCATCCATCTTGACATGTCCCTTGTTTTGTTCAACAATAAAGTGCTAAAGATGCATGGCAAATATGCAGCGTGTATCTCTTTACTCACGGCATTCCTAGTGTTATGCATCATGGTTTCTCGAGTGTCATGTATGCTCTTTGTATTATTCTCATCATACTCCATATTTCAAGCATTAGATCATTGTTGCAAACAAATCTATGGAAAGAACAAGTGGTCAAGATGTTTGTTGCAGTAAAAGAGCAATTTGATGATGTTCATTACATGTCACTTTTAAGATATTAACATAGTCACAAGAGATCTTATGGAAAGAACAAGTAGTCATTATGTTTCTTGCAACGCATGTGGCATTATCATCATCATACATGGCAAAGTGTTCGTGGCATGGTATATAAGACGGATTGCCCAAAATATGCAACTTCAACATGGCAATTTCATTGCAAGTGATATTCATGCCACAAACTATAAACTTATCATCTATGCCATATTCACCGATTAAATTAAATTTATAAGGATAGGCATAGGTACTATGAAAAGACTTCAAAGATGTGATTTTAGAAATCTTACTCATAGCACATGACAAAGTCAAAGGGTCCTCAAACATGATATAGCATATGGAATGAGCAAGTGTGATTTTAGAAAGAACTTCATCATGTCTAATTAACTCCACATGATTAGCATGATTTGCAGTTACATCATCACATGGGCAAGTCAAAATGACATGAGAAGAAACATTAATCTCATCTACATCATGCGAGCAATCAAATCTTTGCACATGCTTTTGGGGAACCATCACAACACCTATATTGTTACCTTTGATGTCCTCCTCAGTTGAAGTAGGTGTGGGCAGTGACTTTGCCTTCTTGGGACCACATTCCTCATCTTGACATAACCATGGGGTGGCAATTTCTCCATCTCCCATTGTGGGAAGCTCCCTTACCTCCATTGGTAGAGCCGGCTTGTTGAGCAAGGGTGCCGGTTGGGCCTCCAAATCCTGCACCAAGTGAGAAATACTAAAAGTAGAGGGTAAGTCGTTAGCTTTAGAAATTGCCTCACTTGACCTATCGACTATCTCTCTCAACTCTTGTGGTGTTTCTCTCTCACTCTCAATGGGGATGCACTCAATTTCACATTTGGTGGAGTCACACAACTCTAACTTTTTACCACTCTCACTTAGGATGGCTATGTGGCTCTTACCCTCACATAGGATCATTGGCATCTCTCTTCGAATGCAAGTGGATATTGTGGGGGTATCCTTGATGCATTCATCCCCATGCGCCTCCTTGATCGAAAGGAAAATCCCATGCTCGATCATGTGCTCATTCGCCTCGCTTCCAAAAGTGCAAGCACCATCTTGGATAACACTGCTCACCACCTTGGTTGAAGGGAAAATCCCATGCTCGACCATTTTAATACTTGCCTCTATAGGTTGGACTATGAGTGGTTTCGCTGCGCTACTCTGACTTTGCTTCTTGAGTGGCTTCAAGCCCATTCTTTGTCTCCTTTATCACTTCCATAGGTCGCTTCTCAAGAGACTGGTTTGCCATCGCCTTGACGCTCTTCTCTACCTCGAGAGCACCCTCCAAGAGGTCTAGCAAGCTCTTGAAGTTCTTGAGAGGAAGTGATGAAACAATATCCAAGTTCAATCCATCCTCAAAGTACTTCATCTCCATTCTTGTACTAAAACCACCGGCTCGTCGCATTGCACGCTTCATTTCATTGAAGTGGACCTGGACTGGTTGGTTCCTTTGCTTGATACGCTCCACTTGGCAAAATAGCTCCCTTGAGTACTTGGGTGGCACGAACTCATCTCTCATGAGTGTCTTCAAACTTGTCCAATCGGTGATGAGCTCCTTCATGGGAAGTAGACGCCACCATCTTGAAGCATAGTCGTTGAAGTCCATCGTGGCTCGCCTGACATCTTCAATTGGGGGTACTCGTTGTAGCTTGAAGGAATTTCTCCATCCGTCATTCCCATTCAAGGTACTCCTCCAGGTCTCGAGTTCCATAGAATGGAATCTCTATGTGATCTCTAGGGGACTTGGGCTTGCTGAGCTTCGCATTTTCACTATCTTGGCGGTGGGTGCTTGTGTTTCTTACTTCATCTGCATCCACCCTTTTGTGACAACTTATCAATCCCTTTGAGCTTCGGACGTTGTGGTTCTTGGTGGTAAAGTCCAACAAGGAAGATACACGAGGAGCACTTGTGCTATAGGTTGAAGCCCATGATGCTTGAAGTGTAGTTGTCAAGGATTGGACTTGTTTCTTCTTCTTGATATCCACTCCGTAGCCACTCCTAAACATGGTTAGAATAGGCAACAAAATATATGTGTATGGTGTATGTGGAAGTTGGAACCCTACACTTTTTGCTCACCTCACTTACCACCGAAGTCCTTACTTTCTTTGGATTGAAGGATCGACGGGCCGTGGAGGGAATAGATGACCCTCAAGAGTAGGTTGAAGAAGTTCCAAGTCCCAAACACTATCACATTCAAAAGCTTATATGGATCTCGAAAAGGATTAGCACAACACACACTAAGCAATTGGATAATGAGATATTGAAAAGATTAGTAACAATCCACAATAGAAACAATGCAATAAGAGTTGATCTCAAAGGATATAAGCAAAGCACAAGACAACTCACACACAAAGATATTGTGATTTGTGCAACCAAGAAAATGAGCTAAAACAAGATTGTTCCTAGCGAAGACTAGAAGCTCACGTTGCACAAATACTAGGAAAGACGCTAGCTTGATTGCAAATTTGTAGGGTAAAAGATTTATACACTTGACTACTCTTCCTATTTAGATTTCCTTTCAAGCTTATGTTTTCCCTACAAAAGGTTCATTGGCTATTGCATGTTTCTTTCTCTTTCCTTTTTTTTGATTCTTTCTCTCTTTTTGTGATTCTTCTTCCTCTTTTTCTTTATGCAAAGATCTTATAAGACTAATATTTTTGATTGCTTTGGAATGATGTTCTAAGTAGCACAAGTGTACAAGACCCTAGCAATCATGAATGAACTAGTCTTAATAGGATCAAAGTTTTCACAAAAGAAAAGATTGGCTCACAAAGAAGTTACAAAGAAGAAGAGCCTTTTCTGAGATTTTACCTTGCTTGTGGAGGCTGGTGTCAACGATGATGGCCTAGAGCTCGTTGTTAGCTTCAAAATGAGTCCAAGGTGATTGAAAACGGACATCGGACGTGGAAGTTGTGCCCCAAGTGGTAAAACTGCTGCGTCCAATTTTGGTAAATCCGGACTGTCTGGGTTGAATCCGGAGGGTCCGGCCGTCCGGACTGTCCGGTGAAATCCGGACTGTCTGACTAGTGAACAGAGGAACAGATCCGTGACGCAAGCAGACCAAAAACCACCAAGTCGGGGGGCAAACGATGAAATTGACCAAAGCAACGCAAAGGAGGGTTAGATCAACAAGTATAGCAAAGATCTAATGGATCAAAACCAACCAAAGCTTACTCAAAACTCCGAATTGCATCTAGATTTCAAATTGGGCTCTTTTTGTGGGGTTTTCGAAATAGGCAAGAAAAACCAAAATAAAACTAGCAATTGGGGGTAGAGAAAGGAGGGGATACAAATCCAAACCGTGGCAACGTAGAGCTCTGATACCGAGTTGATAGGGTGGCTCTCGATCTTCACGGATTGGATTGGATAACTAGGAAAGCCTAAATAGAAAACCCACCCCAACAACAAACTCCAATGAGAAAGCCTTTGGGAACTAGGTAACCAAGTCAACAATCCTCTTGATTGAATGCCACGTTTACCACTCGGAGGCACGCGCCGATCCGTACAATCCACAAGGGAAAGCGAGTCCTAGGGTGGAACTCCAAACCTAGAGGGATTAACCCTAGATTAGGAGCAAGGCTCAACTATGTTCTAAACAACAAGTCTGAAAACCCTAATTAGTGGGGGTATGGTATTTATAGGTTTAACCCTCCATTTAAGAGATACATGGGCCTTGGCCCGTTTTCTGCGCGCAGGCAAATGCGGACTGTCCGGATTTGGGCCAAACTGTCCGGGTTGGCCGGAGGGTCCGGGCTGCAGTCTGGGCTTTCCAGAGAAGATCCGGACCCTCATCCGAACTGTCCGGGTGGGAGGTTCGGGCTTTCCAGGGAAGATCCGAATCCTCGTTCGGAGTGTTCGGAAACCCCCAGCCGGGACACTCTGGCTGACCTCCGGGTCTTCTAGAGAAGATCCGGACCCTCAGCCAGAGTGTCCCGGCTGGGGGGTCCGGCCGTCCGGAGGGTCCGGGCCTCAGCCGGACAGTCCGGGTCTTCCTTCTCAGTGAACGTCCGGAGGGTCCGAGGCAGCAGTCCGGGTGTGGTTGAGCTTGAAGCTTGGAGTCCCTCCCTCGTCCCGCTGTCCTCCAACTTGGGCTTGGTGCTCTGAGTCTGTCTCTTGGTTCCTTTGCCTCCCACCACTAGTGCAGAAATGCTTATTAGTGGCGTGCTAAAATGCTTATTAGTGGCGTGTGGGCAGCACGCCACTAGTATCACGCCACTGATAACAGGTTACTAGTGGCGTGCGCACCACACGCCACTGATAACTGGTTACTAGTGGCGTGCTAGTGCACGCACGCCACTAGTACTTTAGATACCAGTGGCGTGTCCGGACTTGTGCACGCCACTAATACTTCGAATACCAGTGACGCTCGCAAACATCACGCACGCCACTAGTATATTTTTCGGGGTTTTAAAAAAAAAGCACAATCATACGTATCTGCTACTAATGCACACCAGAAGCTCTAATCCAGCACATAAAACATTCTCATACAGCAACAAGCACAAGGTATACAAATAATTTCACAAATAATTTCTCAATGTTCTAATCCACAAATAATTTCTCAATGTTCTACGGCTGTTATACAAATGAAGTTGTGAATTACAGAGAAAGTGCCACATTCGCATACAGAGAAAGGGGAGCGCCACATCGGCGGCACCACGACCCCGAGCGCCCTGGCAGAGCCGCTCCCGAGCCGCAGATCTGCGCGCCGTCGAGTTCCAGAGCTCACCGGCGGACTCCAGCAAGGGGACTGACGCGCACCGAGCAGCCACGCGAGCCGGAGCCGGCACGCCGAGCCGCAGATCCGCGCGCCGCCGGCGAGCGAAGCCACCCCAACAAGCACATACGCGAGGCGGGGATGCGTGGAGGGGCGTCACCGGCGTGTTGCAGCGAGGGGAATCGCGGAAGGAGCTTGGCGGCGCGACGAGAATAGAGAAGATCTTGGATTGAGCGGGAGGAAAGAGAGGAGGGACTAACCGAGAGGGGCCGGCGGGTGTTAAGCTCAAGCCCCAGATTCACGCCTAGAGCGGCGCCGGAGGGGAGCGACCGACGCGGCCGGGGCGTGTGCCAGGCGGGCGGAGCTGCGCCGAACCGAGCACCGAAGGCGGAAGGACCCGAGGCGGCGGCGCAGTAGAAGGCGCGGGCAGTAGGGGAGAGGTGGGGGAAGAAGTCTGTGGGAGTCGGGATGAAGAAAGAAGATAGGAGGCGGCGTCTGTGGGAGTGGGTTTTTATACCCCTTCGGCTGGGAACCCTAGGGCTCAACGGGTTCGGCCCAGTATACTCATCAGTGGCGTGTGATTTTTCTAGCACGCCACTAGTAATATCGTATTAGTGGCGTGGGATTATTCGGGCACGCCGCTGATAATATCGTACTAGTGGCGTACTTTTAAAAGCCCACGCCACTAGTAAGAGGGGCCTTACTAGTGGCGCTCGGACACTAACGACACGCCACTAATAACCAATATACTAGTGGCGTGCTCAGAAAGCCCACGCCACTAGTAACTTATGTCGTACCCGAGTCGGTGGTCCCTCTTATTAGTGGCGTGGCTTTATATGGGCACGCCACTAGTAGATGTTTATTAGTGGCGTCGGTTGATGTTGGCACGCCACTGATACTTTATACGGATACCAGTGGCGTGGTTATTTTAGGGGGCGCCACTAGTAATATTCTCCTATAATGGTTTCTGCACTAGTGCACCTTGGTCGGTCCTTCGTACCTTGGCAAGCATAGAGTTAACGCATTAGGTAGCATACTATTCAAGGTAGGATTAGATGGACACGTGTAAAGTAGAAGATTCACCTTTTCATGCCATGTCTTAGCAAACTATGGGTCCATACACGTGTCACTTGAAGTTGAATAGCTTGATGATGTGTTATCCATGGGATGCTTCGCATCATAAGTGAAGGCAAAATAATGTCTCTAAACTCCTCCTCACTACACACATGCCTATCTTGCAAAAATATGCCAACATTATGATTGGACTGTCTTTCCTCCTTTGGCACTATAATCATTAAGGGGCTTCACGCCTCCCCCTTTGACTATGCATGATATAATTATCAAGCATAAGCATGCATGCATGACGTGGAATGGAAATTTTGATTTTTCAAATTTTAGCGAACTTTGAGGATTATCCAAAATACACATAGGATATACTAATATGCCATAGAAATGCTCCTCAAACCATGAAAATATATGTATATCAAGAAAAGCAGCTAGCATCTTAAGTTCCTAACACATTAAAGATTTCACTAATAATGAGTTTCAAACTAGGTGGTCACCCTAGCAAAGAATCTAAGCATGAGTGAAGCATGACAACCTAGCACCAAGTCATGAATAGGAGGACAACCGACCAAAACTAGAACCAAAAAGCTCTACCACTTGCCACAATAAGTAACCACACGATTAAATTGGATTAGCCACAACCAAAATACAACCCCCTGCACGAGGAAGTACCTTGAGTGATTCACCACGAGTTTTCACATTGATTCCACATGATTATTTGGACTAGCCACAACCAAAGTACTACCTCTTGCACGAGCAAGTACCTTGAGTGATTCATCCCTAATTTAGCATTTTGATATTAGAAAAAGGTAGATTTCAAGCATGTAGTGCAAAATTAATGACTATCAATAGCCATAAGCATTCTCCGGCCCGAGCCACAAAAGCCTACACATGTCAAGTCACTAGTGGTCCTAATCAAGATAACCATGAGGTCCTATCTTTGAACAATCACAATAAAGATTATGGTTCCAATAAATAGACTCATGAGAAGATTCAAAGATAGATGATTCTCTAGTGAGCAACTCAACAAAAGATCAAGAATTTAATCAAATTTTTTGTCCATTTAAGCTAGCTTTGCAAATTCTTGAGCACACTTGACAAGTCATGGGGAGATGAGCTAGACAATCAAATCCTAGCATATAGCGAACTGTAGAAAATCATTATCACATTAAGGATAATAAACAAAGCTCTTGGAAATGAATAGTGCCCATGATATATCACAAATGGTGCAAAATACACTATGTTACAATATGGTACACAAGAAGAAGGCTCCCCCTCACACCAGCCCATGGGGATGTATTGATCCCCAATTCCCCTCTAAGTGCCTAGAATCGTGTAGAATCTAAGGGCTTAGTGAAAATATCTGCAAGCTGATTTTTAGAATAAAAAACTTGTGCACTACATCACCCTTCTCAACATGATCTCTAAGAAAATGGTATAGCACATCTATGTCTTTAGCCGTACAGTGTTGCACTGGGTTCTTAGCAATGTTTTAGCACTAGTATTATCACAGAAAAGTGGAACACTATCAAATGTCAACCCAAAATCCTACAATGTAGAGATCATCCAAGAATTTGACTACAACTACTCGCAGCTGCAACATACTCGGCCGTAGCAGTGGATTGTGGAACAAATGATTGTTTTCTAGAAGACCACGAAACAAGAGAGACACCTAGAAAGTGATAAGTATCGGAAGTGCTCTTGCGATCTATTTTACACCGAGCAAAATTAGCATCTGAAAAACCCCGAATCCCAAGGACAGAAGAGCAAGAGTACCAGAGTCCAAATTCAAGGGATGATCGAAGATACCTCATGATGCGCTTCATAGCTTGCCGGTGGGAGTCTCCCGGTGAGGCTCGGAACCTTGCACACAAGCAGACGGGGAACTGGATGTCAGGTCTTGTAGCCGTCAGATGGAGGAGTGAGCCGATCATGCTCCTGAACTCCTTCTGATCCACCGTCTGTCCTTCCTCATCAGGACCAAGAGATGTGACAAGAGACATCAGGGAATTAAGCGGCTTGGCATCGCTCATCCCAAACTTCTTTAAGGGATCCTTGGTGTACTTGGCTTGATAAACAAAGGTGTCTTCCTTTGTCTATTTAATTTGCAGCCCCAAGAAGTGTCGAAGCTCACCCATCATGGAGATCTCACATTCCCTGCTCATCATCTCATAAAACTTAGACACAAGAGCATTAGAGGAGCACCAAAGATTATGTCATCTACATAGTTTTGCAATATTAGTAGGTCATTGCCACGCCTAAGAAGAAACAAGGTCTTGTCTACCCTACCCATTTCAAAACCATTTTGAATCAAGAAACTCTTAAGTCTATCATACCAAGCTCTGGGAGCTTGCTTAAGACCATAGAGAGCTTTAGAAAGTTTGTACACATGATTCGAGTATTAGGGTTTTCAAATCCCAGAGGTTGTTTAACATAGACTTCTTTTTCAATGAAACTATTAAGAAATGCACTTTTAACATCCATCTGATAAGCTTAAATATCCTAAGCAGAAAACACAAGAAAAATGTGTATAGCCTCCAATCGAGCAATAGGTGCAAAAGTTTCATCAAAATCAAATACTTCTATTTGACAAAACCCTTGGGCTACAAGTCTAGCCTTGTTGTGAACAACAATACCATCCTCATTTTGCTTGTTCTTGAATATCCACTTGGTTCCAATGACACTGCGACCAAGTGGACGACAAGCACCCAAACCTTGTTCCTCTCAAAATTCTCTAACTCCTCATGCATGGCATTGACCCAACTATCATCAGAAAGTGCATGACATATATCTTTAGGCTCAAAAGTAGCAACAAAAGTAGAATGTGCCAAGTCTAAGGACGGAATGAACCTAGAAGGTGTCACATGTCCGGATATGTTGCTGATTATTTGTGTTGGAGGGTGATCCCGTTGAGTGCGTTGAGGGACCCTCGACCAAATCTGGAACTCTAGTGGAAGTAGCCTCGGTAGCCTCTACATTAGTAGGAAGCTAAGCTGCCAGTGAGGCGGGTGCCACCACTGAAGAGTAAGTAGTAGGTACTGATCCCTCGGCTATAGTTGAAGAAGTAGCCACAGGATCCACTACAGGCACATGAGAAGTGGGAGCACAGCCCACGCCACTCTCAAAATCATCTTCTTCCTAGAAGATTGAGTTTGACTCCTTTGCAGAACCTGAAAGATCGGGTCTAGCTGGGCTAGTCTTATCAAAAGTCACATCACAAGACTCCACAATGGTGTTAGTTTCAAGGTTCAACACACAATATCCATTCGAGTGTCCAAGGTAGCCAAGTAAGGTACACTTAGAAGTGCACAGGTCAAACTTGTCAAGAAGGCCCTTCTTTAGGATAAAACATTTACGACCAAAAATCCTCATGTGAGACACATTTGATTTCTTTCCAAACATAAGCTCGTAAGATGTCACATGTAAAAGAGCTCACAAAGATACACGGTTGGACACATAGCAAGCAGTACTAATAGCCTCAGCCCAGTACCGTCGTGATGTGTCATGTTCATCAAGCATTGTTCTAGCCATCTCAACCAAAGTTCTATTCTTTCTCTCCACAACACCATTTTGTTGAGGGGTGCGTGGAGTGGAGAACTGATGCTCAATGTGTTCAGCAAGAAAGTCTATGAAAGAGGCATTCTTGAACTCTAAACCATTGTCACTTCGAACACCTTCCAATGCACCGGGAAAGAGATTCAAAAGCCTCAAAGCCAAATCTCGAAAGAACTCAAGTGCTTCAGATTTATGCTCCATGAAAAACACCCAAGAGTATCTAGAGTAGTCATCAACTATGATAAGAATCATACCACTTCCCACTCGTCGAACAGACCTGGGCTGGACCTACAGTGTAAAAATTGAACGGGTCCATCGGTCTTCACCTGATCGACAGGTGGATGAGAAGCAACAACTTTTGTGCCATGCTGACATGGAGTGTATACCAAATCCTTGACAGGATTGAGTTTGGGCAAGCCTCTCAAAAGGTCAAGATTGCCAACTCTTGTCAAGTGATAAAACCAACATGCCCCAAATGTTGGTGCCAATTAAAGGACTAAAGAACTAGTTGCAAGAAAGCACCTAGACTCAGAAGAACTGAACTCAGCTACAAAGACTCTACTAGGGTGAGAAATTCCAAAGGCAAGCGCACTAGAAGAGTCAAGAACGCGACACCCATTCTTTTTGAAACAAACCTCATAATCATCATAAATAAGCTATGAAATAGAGATGAGATTGTATTTCAGTTTACTCACCAGAGCAACATCCTTGAGGATGTTGTTGTTGTTGACGTGCACTGTGCCCTTGTGTGTCACGCGCCCATGAGAGTTGTCTCGAAAAGTGATGAACTCCTCACTAGACGCCTTGTTGAGGGAGGTGGACCATTTGGAGCTTCCGGTCATGTGGCATGAACACCTGGAATCAACGAGCCACATGTTCACCAAAAGACAGAGAGCCAGTGGACTCGGTACTGGGGTTAGTAACCAAAGATTTCTGAATATAGTACTGAGCCACTCTCTTAGCAGGAATAGAAAGCCGTGAGTGATTAACATGCAATGCAACATCCCGAGCAACACTACGACCTTGATCAAGACCATGCCACAGAGGAACGTCACATACCAAAGTACACGAACCACCTTCAAGAGGACAACAAAAAGACTAAGCGATCTACGCCCTATCGTCTCCTAGAGCCACTAAGAGCCTCAACATCTAGGCCTCGTGTGTGTCTTAGGATCACCCAACGCATTATTGCATTGTTGAATACCCCTAAGAGCATGAACACAGTCGTGAACTCCTCCTTGAGACGTCAAGAGTAGAACTCAACCAAGTGACCATCCTTGTGACAATGAGTGCAATGGTATTTGACCTTTTGCAAGGTGACTCCATTTGAACCAGAAAGACTCTCACTTTGATGAATTGGTTCTAGGTAATCACCTTGCTTAAACACTGTCCCCCTCTCCCCCTGAGCAATCTCAATCAAGCCTCTACCTCTAGTACCAATGGGATGAGGAGGGTGGTTATTATTTTCTTCTACATGATTAAAATCTTGACCTTTGCCTAAGCTAACTCTAGACTTACCTAGGATCATGTTAAGTTCTTTTCTACCTTCTGAAAATCTCTCCAAAGTTTTCTTAAGGTAGTCTACTTCTTTAACTAGAGAAGCACAAGTGAGACAAGCTCCTAAAACTGACACTCTAACAATCTTCTCATATTTTTCTTTGTATGCTCATAGTTCAAGTTTTAAGGACTCACATGACACACAAGCCACACTACAAGTTTTAGCTATAGTTTTCTTGAATCTCTCCCTAAATGCAGCATGCATAACAGAAATATCATTATCAAGTTCATGGCAAAAACTGCAAGTAGAGAAGGTAGCATATGAAGCATCAACAGGTAGCTTGGAAGCAATAACACTAGCCAAAGTGAGTTTTTTGTAAAGCTTAGTGATGTGTCTATCTAAGTTCTCATTTTCTTCTTCTAGATCTGAGCATTTATTACAAGCAGACCTCCTCATCTCTAAAACAGTTTGATTTAGTTCTCTATTCCTACCTTCCAAGTATTTACATTTTAAACATGAAGAAGGTTCTTGAGTGCTCATAGAACTAGTGCTAGCAAATTATTTCTTAGCATTTTTAAGTTCCGTAGCATGAGATGAATAGATAATGTAACCAGCAAGATAAGTAGTTTTTATTTTGGCTAGTCCTTATAGACCATGAGTTCTTGGATGACTAATCATGCATCATGAAACCTAGAGAAAAGCAAATTTAATTTCATTCAATTCATTGAGAGGTGTTAAACTCGAGGAACATCCAAGAGATCCTAAAATAGGCAAGTTAGCATGGGATGATTTGAGCATGTCAAGTTCTTTATTAAGCCAGTCTAAATCATCATCCTTAGAGACACAAAAGGAGCAATAGCTCAACTTAAGTTTATCTAGTTCAAGCATAGATGACTTAAGCAATTCATTTGCACTAGCATGAGCATTCCTAGCTTCAAGAAATTCCTTACGTAAAACATCACTGCTAGCACACTCATTGTCATTATTTTTAAGCTTAGCAAGTTCTAGTGTAAGTGAATCTACTTGCCTAGAGAGATCCTTAGACTTCTTTATGGAAGCAAAAAAAGTATCATTTTGCAAACCAAACATATCTTGAAGCTTCTCATGCATGATACTAAGTTCATCGAGGGTGTAGCTCACCTCACCCTCAAGATCATGCTCATTCTCCTCTTTATGCTGAGCCATGAAGCACATGCCCATGAAGCCATGCTCCAACCTTTTTCTTGCCCTTCTTTTTATGCTTGGGTAACTCCTGTTCATCCTCACTTGAAGAGGAAGTAGAAGAAGAGCTGGTGCTCACATCATCACCTTCAAAGGCGGCGAGGGCCCGACGAAGGTTCTTCTCGGCCACTTGTATCTTGGACTTGGATTTGAACTTTTTCCTTCTCTTGTCCTGACACTTAGAAGCAACTTATTTCTCTTGTTAGGATTGGGGCACTCGAATCGGATGTGACCTTTCTCACCACATCCATAGCAAATGATGTCCGAGGTCATTCTTCTCCTGTTTCTCACATTCTTGTATGCCCTAGAGAAGCGTTTTGCAAATAATGCAAGCTCATCCTCGAGAAGAGATTCAAGTTGATCATCGTATAGAGATGACAAAGGGGCAAGAGACAAACCTGAAGAACCCGAAACAAGACAAGTATTGAGGCTTCAGAACCTCCACACGAAGAGATCAACCTTGAAGAATCCACAGCTGTGTTCTGAACCAAAGCAAGAGACTTATTCTTTTGATAACTACGACTCTCAGAAGTGATCTCATGAGTGAGAGCTTTGAGAAGAGTAAATCAAGTGTGAGGGTACCCAAGTTGACAGATTCTTGGATGGATATTTTCCTAACCTCATAAGTAGGCTCTAGGGTATTCAACACATGTCTAGCCATCTCCACATCTGAGTAGGTAACCCCAACACCTCTAATCTTGTTCAACAATCTTCTCAAACATAGCAAAAAGCTCAGTTATTGTTTCACAAGGGTGTTGCTCAAAGTCATTGTATTCCATTTTGAATTGAACTTGACTTAGTCGGACCCTTCATGGTAAGTGATCAAGGTTGATCAAATCTTGTGAACGGTATCAAGATGAGCAACCATCTCATGCTCTTTCCTATCTAACCCAGAAAGCAAGTAGTTGATGGCCTTGCAATTGTTTTCAACATCAATAATATTTGCAGGCGTCACAACCTCAGGAACAACAAAATCCATTTCAATGATTTGCCAAATAGCAAGCCCCTCTGATTGGATAAAAATTTTCATTCGGTTTTTCCCAAACTCCCAATCTATCCCATTGAAGATAGGAGGATGAGTTGAGTACCCATGGGAAGCCATAACTTGCAAAGCTGATCCAAGCTTATAGACAAGCGAGATTGGGCTCTGATACCACTTGTTGGATCGATAGCTTCCGACATAGTGGGTTTGAATGTTGAACACTCAAAAGTTACTATTCAAAACTTTGCACTAGAGCCATGGAAAATTGGAGTGCAAAATCATAACAGCGCAGCTGAAGAAAATGTTCAAATTAGAATGATCTCAGACAGAAATCCAATTCAGGAGTAGCCAGAGAGCAATCTCGGAGTCTCCGGAAGAGTCCCGAAGCCTTCAAGAAAATCTCAAAGTGTTCAAAAATCCAACCCAAAGAGGACAGAGAGCAATCTCAAAATCTTCAAAAAAATCCTAGAGCCTCCGAGAAAATCTCGAAGTGTTCAGAAATCCAACCCAAAGAGGATAGAGAGTAATGTCCGGAAAAATCCCGGAGTTTTCGAGAAAGTCTCGGATGCTCTGCAAATCCAATCTCGATTGAATTGACAGAAAACTCGGAGTCTCCAAGCAAAACTCAAAGTGTCTAAGTTCCCAAAGTGTCTAACTCGGAGTCTCAAAGTGTCTAAGACCCACATTTTTATAATCCCTCAAATCAGCCCTAAAGATTGGGCGAAATGCAAATCACCGATTTTTAGGTGCTCGTGAGGAATCTTATTATGAAATCAATATGGAGTCCTCTCACACATCATAGCAACCTAAACCATCCCTCAAATCCAAGAAAACTCAAAATAGGGTTGAGAAAAATATGAATGTATGCTTGGATGGAGTTAGTATAAGAAGATTTCCCCATCACCTGCTCGGACCTGTACACCATAGACGATGTAAGGCGTTGTTAGCACAAGATTTCACTTGACCCAAGTTAGTCGACACAACCTATTACATCAATTTTCAACGAGACAAATTGACTCAACTCAAATTCATCAATCTGCACAGCTGAGGTCAGAATCTAAACTCAAAGCTTCCAAACTTGAAAGTCGGAGCCTCTGACTTCAAATCGGAGCTTTCAACTTTTGATGGAAACCTCTGAGGACACATGCACAGTCCGGGAGCTGAGTCCAGAAAGTAAACTTGGAGCCTCTAGAAATGAAAGTCAGAGCTCTCGACTTCAAACACAGAACTTCCGATATACTACTTGAACATTGAATTCATGCAACCTAAAAACTATGGCAACATATTCATCATCTAAAACCTAGGGAAGCAGCACATCCACAATCACAACTTCCCCTATGTTCTACAATAAACATATATCACATACTGTTCTTAGTTAGAATTATCTATGCTATATTGATCGTCACAGACGATTATTTTTAAACCGTCTATGTTAAGCTCTTAAATCCCTACACTATTATCTATTTACTGGCTAGCCTCTGAAAATTGCTAGCCATGCCCTCTGAAACAAGTAGAGGCAGAACATATATACATCAATGCAACGCTCATTTACATATCCATCCATAGCAATCAAGTAAGCAAATTAATTCAAAATTCATTCATACTTTCAATACAGTATTCTCTTATTATGTTGTCCGCAATAACTTATAATTTACCATGTCATTCAATCCACCATGGTTTGCCCTTCAAGGTTTCACATAAAAAGGTAGATCACAACGACGAACTGAGACAATAGATTATAAATTTTATAAATAGCTCAATAAGAGACTAAAAATTGAAAATAAGCACTTGAGCAAATTAAGCATTCAAATGTATTGTCATGGATACATTCGCATTATTATAGGCCTCATATTCTAATTTGCTCTTAATTGAATTTGTGCCTACTTTTCTAGTATGAAGTAAGGATTTTTAATTTTTTATTAATACATATTGGAAAAGCAAAGCACACTCGTTATATATAGAAAGGTGTGGCATATCCGGTTTTAAGGAACGAAAAACCCTTGGGTTTCCTGTACTGGTCCCACGATCAGTAGCCAGTACACACAAGTTAGCTTCATTATCATTGTCATCCACGTAGTATCAAAATCTGATATATAAATAACCATGGAGATCGAGGTCTTATACCTGTGGCCCATCGGCTAAGCCTACGGCAGAAAAGAAGCGATGGTTTGGACACACCAGCATGCCATACCCGATAGGCAATCGACTAGGGTTACGCCCTAGCTTTCGTAATCACTGATGCCGTCCTTGTTCGGAATATAAGTCTTCCTTGTCTAGCCACATCAACAAGCCAGGTGAGTAGATTGAATGTACTTACAAGCATCCCACGAGGATAAAAATATATAACGACTATTTTCATGCTTGGCTATGTTAAGAAAGTGGCTCTATCCTATGTTGCATGTTGTACGAGAATGTAAGTTTGCGTTTGAAATATTAGAATAGGGTTTGCAAGCATTTGTAAAACAATAATATTGTAATCATGAGGCCTCATAGTTTCCAATTGACGAGTAACACCTGGCTACCGTCTCACCAATTAAAACACTGATAGCTTCGGCTATCGATTCACATCATTATCCACCTTCAAGGACTACTCCCTCGTAGTCCAGCGCAGGTCATATTTCTGCAGCTCCTTGTAGCTCATTCTGCACACTGTGAACAAATCATGTTCGCATCCTTAATCCCATGTCCTCCATTTAAAAAGAAAACATAGTGTAACCTGTAACTTCCTGATTTTCAAAGCTTTTCAAAATCTTTGTATTCAAAATTCAGAGCTAGAAAATTTCGTTGTTAATTCTCGAATTAATTATAGCTTAATTGGAATTTCATAAATTGGACCGGAGTTAATTTGAATTAATCCAACTTGAATTCGATTTGCTTTTCAATTTGAAATGTGCCTCTGTGAATTTTCTCAGAATTTGCAAAATTCATTTGGTATTTAATCTCCCTCTATTGTTCTTTTATTTTTATTTTGGTTTACTAAAAAAGAAAATATCCTTTTCTTTTTCTCCTTCCCTTTTTGGCCATGCCATCCTGGCCCATCTCCACCCAGCACCCCGCCGCCTCATTCCTCCCTTGGGCAGCCACCCCAACCAACGCTGCGTAGCGCAGAGTGCGTTGTCACATCTTTTCCAATCGTATTTGAGGCTAATCTCTTCCTCTCACCCTCTTATAAATACCCATACCTCCCCTCACTTTTCCCACCCCCACATCTCCTTTCAATGAAACCCTAGCATCCACACCCTCCAAACAGCCGCCACCCCCTTTTGCTTTGCGCGTAGCCACAGAACAACACACATTGCCTCCATATTTTCTCAAATTTCATTGCCTCAAAAATCTTTTGGAAGATCCCTTAAGTGAGATCTTGCAAAACCTCCTCCCGCACCTTTCTACAAAATGTGGTGAAGCTCCAATGGTGCAATCATCAGGAAAGCTCCAAATATCGACGTGTTGTTTGCATCTAGTTTTTCTACGCATGCATCTAGATTGAAACAATGTCCTCGTCACCTTGGACGTCCTTTTCAAGATCCGTTTAGTGTGATCATGTATAAACTTGTCAAGATCGTCTCCATAAAATTTGGAGGCAATCCAACGGTCCAATCTCCTAAAAACCGACATTCTTCATCGTGCATTTTGCGTCTACACATGACTGCACGAATGGTAGATCAACATTATCACCTTCTTTCACGTTGATCCATTGAGTCTTTCATCAATCTATTTTTTCAATTGAGCTTTAGGTTCCTATCAACATCTCTGTAAATTTTCACGTCCATCCATGCAGCCGTTTGTCGAGAAGGCATCCGTCTCCGACGTGCTGTCCGCGGACGTCTAGATTCAATCTACATTACACCTTACTTGTTTGACCTTTTCCCGTTGACTCAGAAAGAATTATCCAAAAACCTTTTGGTATGATTGTACCTGTGTGTGTCTAGTTTTGAACCCAATTGACAGATCGAGATTTTGTTGAGCGAGCATATCGCAGCATCAAAACCCTCTGGTATGTCCGATGTACGTCTAGTTCCAACCGTTGCATGTTGCGAACGTCGCAACCTCCTATATAGTTAATCTCCTATCATCTTGTGGTACACTATGTATTTTTTCCACCATTATTCTTTATCTAAAGCCACCCACATCACCATTATTTCCATCTCTAATAATTTTGATCATTGTTTCATCACCCAATTAAATAGAATTTCATGTTAGACTATAATTTCATGTTAGTTATATGCATAGTTTTGTTTTCTAATCACATAATGTTCTTTGTAGAATTGCATGACACATGTTTAGCCTCTGTCTATTCTTAATACTTATTTAATGTGGCTGAGTTGACGTATATTTTATTGTTGCATGATGTATATTAAATAGTGGTATGTTCATATACTCTTATACACCTAGATGTACATATAGTTTGATTTATGTTTATTTAGTGATTTTATATATTATTTGGTCATGTTATTAACCCATGTTTATTATATGTTTAAGATTATGCACATGGTTCATATTTGTAAAATGCATTTCATATGGTTTGCGTATAAAGTTATGCATATATACATAGCTCATTCCATGTTTTAGATAATAGTTTGATATGAATTGGTTTAGCACATCATTTTACTCATGTTTATAGTTTAATTATTTGTTTAAACACAATTAATTTGTACATGTTCATCATGATTTTATGTTGTATAATCATGTAGTTGCATATAGTTATATATATGTATATATATAATTAGACTTAATATTTGTTGACCGTTTATATATCGGAATAATAATTCTTTACTTAATTATTATTAAATCATGTTGCATGTTTGTTGATTATTATATAATGTGTAGGTACTAGCACACATAGGTTGCTATTTCATAATGTATACTACCATGCATAGCTTGTTATCTTATGTTGCATGTTCATAAGGTGGTATATAGTCACATATATATGGTTAACCATTTAGGTGTCGGTTATATATATGTTGTTAATAATAATTCTTTACTAAAATAGTGTTATTATTATGTGTAGGTTGATTGCTACATTGTATCTACACAATAGTATGTGTAGGGTTGATGTTATTTTATGTGGCGTATGGTTGCATATATGTATGGTGCTGTGATATAGATTCTAGTTGTCATTTAGCCATATAGGTTAATCACTGTTGCATTAGCAATGATTGTTATAAGGTTATAATTACCTTTTAGACTTATAATTGCATAATCATATGTTATTCTATGCTACGCCCTACCTAATCTCTAATTTATGTCTAGTTTATTTAGCTTGTTGCACGGCGTGTGATTGTATTCTACACTAGTTCAACAGAGATTGTCATATCGCATATTATCATTAGGTACATCCATATAGTTTTACCTAGATCATCACTAGTTCATATAGATTGTCATGTCACCTATTATCATTTCTTGTCATCTAACATGTCAGGACATTGTGTGTCTACTAGTATGATAGGTCATGCTTGTTTTACTAGTATGTTGGGTTTCCATGTTTGATCATATGATTGTGCTATGGTCGTGGACTCACATTTATGAGAAATACCCCTGATATTAAAACTGGTCTTCATCAAAACGATGCCTTCGAAATTATTGTACTATTACAACCAAAGTTGCTTTTATGCAAAAAGAGCCATAAAACCCTTCCTTTACTTAAGCTTGCACGTAATCGTAAGTTTGCTTATGAGGGGGCACGCTGGGTATGTGAAGCACTCATCGAGCATGTTGTTTGTTGGATGTGTTCAGATATCCATGAGGATGATGAAGTTTATGAGGTATCTTCTATGTCAACGCTGAAGTTTAGGTCACGTGGCCTCCGTCGACTGCCTGTGGTTGAGATGGAGACATCTTCGCTTTCTTTTCTGTTGTGTTTCTGAATGGTAAGGGACATAAGTCAAATCGCTGCTATAACTCAATTGTTTTTGTTTCTAAAATGCTTCGTGATGTGTGCAGTGGTATCAATTCACATGTGTTCATCAGCTTGATTTTGGACTGATGAGGAGATATACAGGGGGAGAGTCTGGAAGTTATGTCCGGATCCTCACAGAGGAGCCCTGCTGCCACCATGACCCTAATGGCAGTGGTGGCAGCGAGGGAAGGGAGAGGAGGAACAAGGCGGCGGTGGCAAAGGTTTAGGCCCCTAGTGCACCACGTGGGAGGTGTCACAAGGGACAAGGGTTCTAGTCGGCATTGCTTCAAAGTGGAAGAACATGGGTGAAAGGATCGTAGGTGCCGACTAGAGGGGGGTGAATAGGAGGCTAACCAATTTTAAACAATTACTTCAATTTATCAAGTTTAAGGCTTAACAGGTTGAAGGGTTTAGCTAGCTGTCACTACTACAAAAAAGTCATCCTGGACCCTACCATCACTGGCAGGTAAGAAATATCCGTCAGTGATGAAAACCATCAGTGACGGGTTTTGATGAAAACATCATCATAGATGGGCAAAATAAATATCCGTCAGTGATGTCGAGCATATCACTGACGGGTAATAAAAATACCCGTCCGTGATGTGAATCCCGCCAACTCTGAAATTTCAAAAACCGAAATTTTGTTATCACAGACGGGTAGTTTTCTGACCCGTCAGTGATGTGTGGAACTCATCACTGACGGGTTAAAAAGTGACCCGTCTGTGATGTGAATCCCGCCAACTCCGAAATTTCAAAACCCGAAATTTTGTCTTTACGGACGGGTAGTTTTCTGATCCGTCAATGATGTGTGGAACTCATCACTGACGGGTTAAAAAGAGACCCGTCTATGATGTGAATCCCGCCAACTCCAAAATTTCAAAACCCGAAATTTTGTCATCACGGATGGGTAGTTTTCTGACCCGTCAGTGATGTGTGGAACTCATCACTGATAGGTTAAAAAGAGACCCGTCCGTGAAGTGAATCCTGCCAACTCCAAAATTTCAAAATCCGAAATTTTGTCATCACGGACGGGTAGTTTTCTGACCCGTCAGTGATGTGTGGAACTCATCACTGACGGGTTAAAAAGAGACTTGTCCGTGATGTGAATCCCGCCATTAGAATCCCGCGGGGTATATAATTCACCTCAGTGCCCCAAAGTGCAGATCCAGATCCAGATTTTTTCCTTCTCCCTTTCACCCTCCTCTCCTTCCTTCCATCCTTCTCCTCCTCTCCTCCTCTCCTCTCATCCTTCCTGTCCAAATCGGTCACAAGGGAGCATATCCTCTTCACGTCACCATCCCCGTAGGAACATGGTGGAGCTTACACGGGAGTTTTAGTTGGATTCGAGGTAAGAAAGATCCTCCCGAGTCTTAATTTCTACTAGTGCCTAAATTTTTATTTTTAAAATTTTTTCTCGTATTTTTTTGTAGTAGCTCTACTCCCTCACGGTTCGGAATCCACAAAAATTACTGCATTTGGAGCTCGAGAAGAAGTTCAACGGAGGGTTCGGTAGCGGCGATTATTCGTTCGGGGCAAAAGTCTCTTAGAGGACGAATTTGGAGTGAAATTTTTTATTTTTAAAATCTTTTCTCATATTTTTTTCTAGCAGCTCTACTCCCTCACGGTTCAGAATCCGTAAAGATTACTACATTTGGAGCTCGGGAAGAAGTTCAACGGAGGGTCGGAAGAGGCGATGTTTCGTTCGGAGGGGAAAGTCAGTCTTAGAGGCTGAATTTGGAGGTGAAAAATTGTACAAGTCTAAAGATTTTTTTATATGCGTCTCATCGATACGGTCATTTTGAGTGGTCGTGGACCCAAAACGGACACCGTATGCAAAAATTATAGCTGTTTTAGTGAAACCCTACCCGGTAGTGCCCGGGTAGGGATTTTTTTGTGCCTCTGAAAACGTCATCACTGACGCGTTAAATATTTACCCATCCATGATGACTCTCTAGGGTAAATATTTACCCGTCCGTGATGGCTCTCTAGGGTAAATACGAGTCATTACTGACCTCTAGTTGCTGACGGGCCAAAAGCCCGTCATTGATGTGGGTTTTTGGCTCGTCAGTATTGACATGTTCTGTAGTAGTGCGTGTTACAGGTGAACTACTCAGGCAGTTTTTGATATGTAAATTAACACAGCTGTCACACATGTGGCTAACACAGGTAATCTAAAAACTCTAAGCAGATGTATAAGACAGCTAGCTGTGTAATAGGTAACTGGCACAGATATGAGACAAGCAGTAAGGCAACTGTGACACAGCTAAATTAACACAGGCAAAGAGTAAAGATCACAGCTAAATTATATATATTAGTGAATCACACAAGCATGCAACCAGATGAGCAAGTAAAAGTGCAGAATGAAAAATACTCAGAGAGACAAGGGATTTTTCACCGAAGTTCCCACTCTTTTCAGAGAGGTACGTCTCAGTTGGAGAGGCTACTCCGAAGAGATAGCCAGCACTGAAACGTGCTTGTTCTCCGAGTACCTGAGTTTTCAGGTCTCTTTCTTTTGCTTGTGGAAGTTTTTTCGCCTTGCAGCAGGTAGACTTCAGATCACCTTCACAGATTACTGAACCAACCCACACAAGTTTGGGTGGTCACAGCAACTCCTACACCTATCTAGGAGTAGACACTCCAAGAAAGAATCTACAACAATAACTCTCGGAGGAACAAGTGCTCTCTGCTCAAAGCTCTAACTCTCTTGAACTAAGACTTAGGAAGTTTTGCTTCTGATCAGGAGAAAAGAGGTTTGCAACGGTCGAAAAGGATTGCAGAGGTTTGGCAAAGGTTGAGGTCTAAGACCTCCCCTGGTCCCCTATATATAGGGTCCACAGGCACCTGACCGTTACACTCATGCCACGTAGGATTAAGTGGGTCACCGGTGACAGACATGGGTGACACAGCTAATCACAACGCACAACGATAACCGGCTCAGGCAGACCGACACCTGTGTTACCGGAGGCTGACACTGGTGAAACCCTAACTGATGTAGCCTCACTACTCAGCCCGGTCTTGGCACATTACATGCCCTCAGCGCACACAACTAACTCTGATGCCTACTCAGGAGAGAACCTCCAATAGTCTTTTGACTCGACAGATAAACTATTGCAGTGCAGTTCCCTTAGCATTTTCAAGCTCTCCCCTGGCACAGAGATGTACCTGAGTCATAGAGCGGTTGTTCACCTGTGACACAGCTGTGCCACACAGGTAACTTTGGCTCTAGGGTTTTAGGAAGCTAGCACGGCAGTGTGCTAGCAGAACCCTGTTTCACACTTGTGCAAAACTGTTGTTACAAGGCCACTGATCTCAAGGCATCAGTGCCACTGTCCAACACTCTGAGCATTGAGCATTAGCACTTCCAAAAAGTCATTGCTACTTCATCCCTCTTGATAGTACAGGTGTTCCCTAAGGACTTAAGAAAACTAGCAAACCTAGGCTTCAGCTTCCACCAATTGTAGTCACAGCCCTTGACGCATCAAGTCACCATCACCTTGCTTGCAACTTCTTGCACAACACCAGCTTCTTCACAGCTGTAGCACAGCTGCCTAGCGCAGCTATCTCCTTTTCCTGGGAAACCACCTTTGTACTTTTGGGTGGTCATCCTTTCATGGATGAATCCTCTTCCTGAAATCTATTCATCCTGCTTACACTCATTGTAAACATTAGATTTCAGTCTGGGTTACCATTAACCATCAAAACCGTTTAGGGGCCTAGATGCTCTTCAATCTCTCCCTTTTTGGTGGTTAGTGGCAACCCATTCAACATTATCAAATAAAGATATGAATTAGTAGTACATGTGCAGGTTGTCAGAATATACTCCCCCTGAAGCTATGTATAAAAGATTTGCTTTGGAATGCAAATGCACAGATCTGAATTGTAACCATGAGTAGTATTTTCTCACAACTTGCATTTCATCAGTTCAGAGCGTTAAATGAATCATGAGTAATAGAATGAACTGAACTGATAATGATGCAGTTTTAGAGTTTCTTTTAAAGCATATTTATGTTTAAAGCATGTTCAGAGTATTCATTAACATCTGTTATGATCAAAGCAAGCATATATATATGAAGCAGAATATGTCTGAAGAATCAGAGCATAAATCAGATCAGAGCAAAAACCATCCACACATATCAGGACATGATCATGACAGAATAGCATAGCTCAGACCATAAAGTAATCTGCATCATTTCAGAAAAGACTTAGTGTGCTCAAGACATAAGAAATCAGAATAAGAAGAACAAGTTTGATACATAGCAAAACTCTCCACTCCCCCTATATCTCTCCCTTATATTTGCTTCTCTCCCCCTAAAGCTTCTCTCCCTTCTCTCTAAAACTTTTCTCCTCCTGCATCTCTTCCCCTTTTGACACTAAAACACCAGAAAGGGGTAAGCGAAAAGAACCTTCAGGTTGACTTGGACCTCAAGAGCTGAAGAACCTCCGAGAGTTGAGTCTGCATTTGATCAACCTTGGTGTGCAGACTGGTCACTTCTTCTCAGAGCTGGAGATTCTCTTTGCATAGAGCAGCAAATTGAACATGCATGATCTTGTTCTGGTAAGCTCTGGCAGCTGCTTGAGTCATCATGGAGGAAGAAGGAGTGCCATCATCGGCTACCTGTGTCATAGATACCAGCTCAGCTGATTCAGCTGCAGGATGACCAGCTGTGACACCGGTGGGCACTTGGCGGAGAGAGCCATGGACTTGAGGCGGTGGCATCCAAGTTGCTGTGGGACAGCTGTCTGAAAGATCTCCAAAAAGAGCAAGCACAACAACTTCATCTGGATGATCATCAGCTTGAGGTCTAAGCTGAGTCTTGGATGTCTTGACAGAGATATCAAACTCTGACTCAGGTAGATCTGTCCTTTGAAGAATCATATGCATGAAATATGAGCCGTACCTCAACTTGGCTTTCTTAGCTTTCTGCACTGCATCAATCTCATGAAAGATATATTTGGCAATGTCAAAGTGTTGATTCTTTGCAATGTGTACCAGCACTTGCCAGACAAGTGAATATACAGCATCTGTGTTTCCTCCTTTAGGTTAAATGGTGACATTGAGGATCTTCACAAGATGCTTTGCAGTGATTGTGATGCCCTTGAAGTAGACATGATCAGATGGAGCATTTGCTGGGAAAGAGAAGTTTCCTTGGGTAGAATTTTCTTCTGATCTCATTTGGAACTAACTCCAACCTAAAAAGATTAGGCATATTTGGCTCCACTGGAGCTCCAAACAAGCTGTTGAATTATGAAGCTGTTATGGATAGGAGCTGGCCTCTTGTCTTCCAGATCATTATGTCCTGATTTTCTTGTTTTACCCACACAGTGGCATAGAACTCTTTGATCACTTCTGGATCATATCCTTGTTGAAGATTGCATATAAACTCAAGGCCTGCTGCTTGAATCAAAGATGGAAGAGCACGTAGCCTAGAATTTGTGAGAGCATCCCAGTCAATAGCTTTGTAATCAACAAACCCTTTAGCTGACAGGATCTCATGATAGATCCCCTTCTATTGTCATTGTGAAACCTAGGGTCAGAGCAAGCTGGCTTGTGAAACCTAGGGTCAGAGCAAGCTGGCTCTATATATTCCTTGTCAACTGTGAAGAATGGACAAGTTGATCTCATCTTAATGTAAGCACTGGAGCTTAGAGATGCAACCTTGCTCTTGGACTTCTTAGGGTCACTCTTAGGAAGCTTCTTTATGACGGCCCTGGACAGGAAATCCATCTGTCCTTGTTCAGTCCTGAGAGCAGAGGAGAACACATAGCTATACTTGGATTCCAAGTCCTCCTCACCATTAGAATTTCCTGGAGAACTGTCCTTTTGTTCTGCCTCTGCTACTGCCTCTTGTTCTGACTCTGAGCTGGAGGAGGATTCTTCAACTACATACTCTTTGTCAGAGTCTAATTGAGGCTCCCTTGCTCTTGGAGGGAGTCACTGAAACACCCCTGCCATCATCTGATAAGCTCTCAGAGCTTTCTTCTTCTGCTGAGTCACTTGCCTATGCCACAAGTGGGGACTGTGTGAGATGAGCAACAGGTGAAGTGACTTCGTTGTCAGCTGGCTGTGATACTGATGGCAAAGGCAGATGCGAAGCTTGCACTGGGGCATCTGCTGACCTGAGACACAGCTGGTAGAGACAGCTGTGGAGTTGCAATCTGAGCAGAGCCAGAAGGCTTATCTGTTCCAACCTTTGGCGATGATGTGGGTGCTTGGGCCTCTTCTGCAGCCTATTCCTCCGTCTCAGAGACAAGAAACTGTGAAGGAGATATTGGTCTATTCACATCTAGAGATGAGAGAGTCTCAGTACTGAGTGAGCTGGAACTCTTCTTCCTTCTTCTCTGATAAGTGTGCATGCTTGCTTTAACTGGATTAGCCACCTGTGCCACAGGTGGTGACATCTCCTTTAACTGCTTCAGAGCCTCCTGTTGTTGAACCATCTGTTCTTTTCAAAGATGGTTTGGAGCTCTGTGAGGTCTCAGAGATGATTGCGACCTCTGCATCTGACTGCTTCTTGGCTTGAGGCTCATCAAAAATTACTACAGTTTTAGATCTCTTCCTCTTGAAACTTGGTACAGGCACGGCTGCAGCTTCTTGTCTGAGATCAGGAGAGAGCAATTTTTGCTTGATTTTGATCTCTGCTAGCAAAGCTTTCCTAGCAAGACCTCTTGGAGTGTTCTTCATTCTGGCAAACAGCTCATTAATCTGTTGCAGAAGGTTATGATCTCTGACATCTGAACATGGAACCGCAATGGGTTTTGATGCTGAAGCTGATTGAGAGCTGGATGAGAATGCCTTCTGCTTCTCAAGGATTTTCTGTCTTAAATCTTTCTTGGCAGACTCTGAGGTGGCTGCCTGTAATTGTAGATGCAAATCTGCTATTTCACATAGAAGGGCTTTATCTGCAGCTGTAGGCTCTTGAAAAGCGATTGAGATTGGCCTGGCCTGCACTGAGAGCTCAAGATTCTTGGCAGTGTATATCATAAGAAGTTGCTTCTTCACTTTCTCATCTGTTGTTGCACTGATCTGATCTGAGAGTTTGTCCATCTCCTCTAATATGAGCTTGTCATTCTCTATGTCTGCTTCAGACATCTGCGGGTTCAAAGACAGGCTCTTGAATTGTGAGTGTGCCCCTTGGCAACACTACATCTGAGATGGATGACTTCTTTGTCACTTTTCTGATTGTGCCCTTTGGCTTCTTAGCAGCTATCTTGCTCAAAGATGTCTGTTCAACATCTGATAAGGATCTTGTCCTCTTGGTTGACACAACTTGTGCTGAACTGGACTGACCAGCCTTGGATGCTGCAGCAGCAGCTTTCTTTGCTGCAGTTTTTCTTTGCCTATAAGCTTTCTGCTGAGCTCTTTTTCTCTGAAGAGCTTCCTCTCTCTATCTCAGCCTCTCCCTTTCTTGATCAGAGTTTGAGATAATAATCTCTCTGCTTGACTCTTCGGGATCTGACCATTGGAGACCACTGTCTGCTCTGTCTGACCCTGAAGACATCTGTGGCAACGAGATAGATAAGAACGAGTGAAGGAAAGAGGTGTTCCTAAATGCAGAAGATAGTAGCTGTGTTGGCCACCTGTGTGAGGGACAAGGTGACACAGGTGAGGACTTAGAACCAAACTAAAGTCTCCGCCCATTGAATAGGCATGCCTGTGTGACAGGTGAGACCTTAGCGGTGACACAGCTACGCACAGAGGCGGAAGGCAGGTTCACGAAAACTAGGGTTTAACAAGGTTTTGCCGCTTGGTTTCGACGCTAGATGAGTCCACAAAGCTAAACAAAAGCTAAACCAACCCTAATCAAGGACAATGTGCTACTGGATTAAGTTCTCGAGCGATTGCATTGACATGAATTTAGGTTGAGCGCAAAGAAGGGTTGGGCTGGAGCTTACTTTGATTGAAAACTTGGCAAGGCACGGATGAAACTATGCTGGAGTGCCTCAGAAAGCTTCTCTGACGAGTTGAATTTTTTTCGAAGGGCGGAATTCATGATTTCGACGAAAACTCGAAAGTTTGCGGGTTCGTTTCTGCGGTCGAACAGGGTTTCATGGGAAACACGAGTTCCTTTATATAGGCCGAAGGGTTATAAAGTGGCTGTGTCACAGCTGAGTGGATGACCTGTGACACAGGTGAGTGAAAAGAGTCCCTATGACATACGATGTTCAAAAGAATACACCTGAGACACGGGTGGATGACTTAGGTGACAAGTTTTTATCCGGAACACCAAGATAGAGAGAATTTGATAAGAGAGAAAGCACTTGAGCACTATCAGAGGGTCCTTATGAAATATTCCCAATGTCAGTTTGCCAGAAAATCAAACAAGCAAAGCTAAAACTGACAAGAGTTGATTTAGAAAACCCAGTTAAGATAGGAAAACATGCACACAAAAGATGTGCACAAATAGCTCAGCGAAAACTCTTAACTCAAAGCATAGAACACACCTGTGACACAGGTGGGTAACGCAGATGAAAACACAAACAGCATAAACAACATGAACATATGAGCTAGACACCAAGCCAAACCTTTTATTGCAAGTTAGAGACATCAATGATATTCAATTCACTCCTCAGAGCACAGAATCTAGTCTCATCTAAAGGCTTGGTGAATATATCAGCTAATTGTTTTTCAGTCCTTACATGGCACAGCTGTATGTCTCCTTTCTCAATATGGTCTCTAAGGAAGTGGTGCCTCACTTCTATGTGTTTGGATCTTTGGTGGTGTACTGGGTTGTTGGCTAACTTAATTGCACTTTCATTATCACAGAAGAGGGGTACTTGATTAAAAGATATGCTAAAATCTTTCAAGGTCTGCCTCATCCATAATAACTGAGCACAACAACTACCAGCAGCTATATACTCAGCCTCTGCAGTGGAAAGGGCTACTGAGTTTTGTTTCTTGGATGACCAGGACACCAAGGAGTGCCCTAGGAATTGACAAGTACCTGAGGTGCTTTTTCGGTCAACCTTACACCCTGCATAGTCACTATCAGAATAGCCAACTAGCTCAAAACTTGCACCTTTGGGGTACCACAAACCAAACCCTGAAGATTGAATCAAATATCTCAGAATCCTGCGTATTGCCACTCTGTGACAGTCCTTAGGGTTAGCTTGGAATCTAGCACACATGCATACACTTAACGTGATATCTGGCCTAGATGCACACAAGTATAGCAAAGAACCTATCATGGACTCTCAAAACTCTTTCTGATCAATAGATTTACCTTCAATGTTTAAGTCCAGATGACCATTAGTTTGCATGGGAGTGTGAATAGGCTTTGCATCCTTCATGCCAAACTTGGTGATGATGTCCTTGGTGAACTTTTCTTGTGAGATAAAAGTCCCTTCCTTGAGTTGCTTGATCTGGAGTCCTAGGAAGTACTTGAGCTCTCCATCCAAAGACATCTCAAACCTCTTGGTCATCATCTTGCTAAACTCATCACTCATTGAACGATTAGTACTACCAAATATTATGTCATCGACATAAATTTGGCACACAAATAAGTCCTTTCCCTTTTTCTTAGTGAATAGAGTTGTGTCTACTAAGCCCATTTTAAATCCATTTATGATCAAAAATTCTTTCAATGTATCATACCATGCTCTAGGTGCTTGTCTTAGACCATAAAGTGCTTTGTGCAATTTGTAAACATGGTGTGGTTTCTTAGCATCTTCAAAACCAGGTGGTTGCTCAACATAGACTAATTCAGAAAGTTTACCATTTAAGAAGGCAGACTTCACATCCATCTGATATAGCTTGATGTTATGATGTGCAGCATAAGCAAGTAGAATTCTGATTGCTTTCTAGTCTTGCCACTGGTGCAAAAGTTTCACCAAAGTCCAGTCCTTCCACTTGAGTGAAACCTTGAGCAACTAATCTGGCCTTGTTCCTCACCACCAGTCTCATTTGTATCTTGCTTGTTCCTGAAGACCCATTTTGTTCCAATGACATTGTGGTCATGGGGTCTTTCCACCAGGGACCAGACTTGATTTCTCTCAAACTGATTCAGCTCTTCATGCATGGCATTTATCCAATCAGCATCCTTGAGAGCTTCATTGACGTTCCTGGGTTCAACACTGGAGACAAAAGAGTAATGTTCACAGAAATTTGCAATACGAGAACGAGTAGTCACTCCCTATGAATGGCACCAATGATTTGATCTACAGGGTGATCCTTCTGCAGCCTACTGATCACAAGGGGTTCTGGGTCAACCACCTGTGTCACAGCTGTTGGTGTTGCCCTGTGACACAGCTAGTTCTTCCTGTGACACAGCTGGCTGAGACAGGTCCTCTGCATCCAGTTGATCATTGGCTGGGTTGTACTCGAACTCGATGTCTTGCTCTCCAGTGTCTTCACACAGTGGTGGAGCAGGTGGTTCATGATCACTTGGTGAGGCAGATTCCTCCTTGACAGTAGGTCTGATCTCACCAGTGGATTTCTTGAGAATGTCCTTGCTCCCTACATCATTAGCAACTTGCTCTCCTTGAGAGCCATAAGATTCATCAAAGTCTCACATCTATAGATTTCTTCAACAACCTTTGTAGAGGTGTTAAAAACCCTATAGGCGTGGGAGTTAGTAGCATAACCAAGGAAGATACCAACATCAGATTTAGCTTCAAACTTAGAGAGGCGTTTGCCTTTTCTAAGAATGTAGCACTTACAACCGAAATACTCTGAAGTATGACAAAGTTGGCTTGTTGTTGGTGAGCAGCTCATATGGAGTCTTCTTGAGCAGTGGATGTAGATAGAGTCTGTTGATTGAGTGGCAGGCAGTGTTGACAGCTTCAGCCCAAAATCTTGGTGAAGTCTTGTACTCATTGAGTAGTGTCCCTTGCCATCTCTATCAATGTTTCTGTTCTTCCTTTCCACTACACCATTCTGCTGTGGGGCATATGGACTTGAGAACTCATACTTGATTCCATGCTTGTCTAGAAATGCCTCCACCTTAGAATTTTTGAATTCAGTCCCATTGTCACTTCTGACTTTGACTAGATTCACCTTCCACTCATTTTGCACTCTAACTATGAGATGCTTGAATTTCTTGTAGACCTGTGTCTTCTCCTTCAAAAAGAACACCTAAGTATAGCGAGAAAAATCATCTACAATAACAAAGCCATACTTGTTACCTCCCAAGCTCTCATATGTTGTAGGACCAAAGAGGTCAATGTGTATGAGCTCAAAAGGAGTGGTGGTAGTCACGATGGTCTTGTGACGATGGGCAGCTCCAACTTGTTTGCCGGCTTGACATGAACTGCAGGGCTTGTCCTTCTCAAACTTCACCTTCTCCAAGCCTATGACATAGTCATGTTTGCTTAGCTTGTTGAGAAGCTTCATTCCCACATGTCCTAGCGCACTTGTGCCACAGCCAGCCAACACCGGTCTTGGCCATGAGGCACCATGGAGCTGCTGCAAGCTGTTCATTGAAATTCACAATATACAATTTTCCAGACCTGCATCCTTTGAACACTTGTGAATCATCAGATAGTTTAGAGGCTATAACCTCATCAGGATAGAAAGTGATTTTCATACCTGTGTCACACAGCTGTGACATAGACATTAGACTATAGCCTATCTAATCCACAAGAATAAATTTGATAAGGAATGATGTTCAGATATGGCAACTTTACCAATGCCATTTACCTTTCCCTTGGAGTTGTCCGCATAGATCACATGTTTGCTGGGCAGATTCTCATTGGTGATCTCTACAAACTCCTCTCTGCCTCCAGTCATATGTTGTGTACATCCACTGTCCACAATCCAATCAGTTCCACTGGAGACAGTGTCCTGCAAATTTAGTTATGAGACTTACAGACCCAAACTAGTTTGGTTCCCTTAGTAACTTTGTCATATGTAGAAATTGTAGTGATAGGGTTAGTAAACAAGTTCTTAGATTTCACAGCCTTTGCTATGGATGATATCACATGGATCCTCCTAGGCTGACAATCACCTGCATCCTTAGGCAAAGGGGTTAGTGAACTGTGTAAGCCACCTGTCACACTGGTAGTTCCATAGCTGTGTAAGATACCAGTGACACAGACAACTGTGGCCTTTGGAATCCAGATGACAGGTGACCATTTTTTCAAATGCCCGGGGCCAACATACTTGGCCACTGTTTTGCCTTTCCTGTCCTTTTGTAGAACATAGGATGGGTCAGATGGAATGTGTGAGAACTCTAGTTTTGGATTAACCATAAGAGGCGTGAGGTGGAAGTTTAATCAACTCGCGTTGCTGAGTTGACCCGAACCTATCGAGCCACGTCGTGAGCTAAGTCGAGAGAGGGAGGAATTTGTTGCGCATTCATGGCATACATGTTATTCATGGCATTCATTATTCATACATGATCAATACAATTGAAATTTAAACTTTATTGATTTCAAGGATATTACAATGTCTTATTACAACATTAGTACAAAGAAAAAAGAATAAGGAAGAAGAAAATGAAAAATTACATGATCAAGATTTCTACCTATACATCATCTAGCCCTAATCTCCGAATCTTCGAGTCTTTGAGTCTTGAGTCGTCGAGAAACACCGAGAGTCGGAGGGGGGAGATCTTCGGAAATGTTGGCGGTCATCCGAGGTCATCGAGTATGGGCACTCGAGACCGTTGGAATCATGCCGTTGCTGTAGGAGGCAAGGGTTTTTGAAATCGAGATTTTGAAAATGACATTTTGAAATACGTGGTTTCACCGACACAGTTCCGCAGGGTTAGCTGCGGGGGCAAACTAGTGCTGATGACCTAAATAGTTTTTAGTTTTGGAAAATAATTTGAAAAACAATTTTGTTTTTGAAAATGTCCGAGGGCCACGTGGCTAAGACCCACGTTGGACAAATCTAATGTATATGTATATATATGGAAAAGACGGGTGAGAGGATAAAATAGTTTTAATTTTTCCTAAGCTAAATTGCCTCCATGAGTTTTTACTTTTGAAAAAGAAGTTGTTTTATAAACCAATTAAAGAGATAAGGTAGCCATCCATTATCCTTTAGTCCACACATAATTGAACGAAGTCAATTTCTTGACTCAAAAGGCAACACATCAATCAAATGTTTATCCATCAGCATACATACTACCTTAGCTCACAAGGTAACTAGGCAACAGATCAATCGAGTGAAAGAGCATCTAGGCCCCTAAGATGATTTTGATGGTTAATGGCAACCTAAACTGGAATCTAATGTTTACAATGAGTGTAAGTAGGTTAAGTAGGTTCCAGGAAGAAGATTCATCCAGGAAAGGATGACCACCCAAAAGTACAAAGGTGGTTTCCAGGACAAGGAGATGGCTGCGCTAGGCAGCTGTGTCACAGCTGTGAAGAAGCCGGTGTTGTGCAAGGAGTTGCAAGCAAGGTGATGGTGGCTTAATGCGTCAAGGGCTATGACTATAGTTGGTGGAAGCTGAAGCTTAGGTTTGCTAGTTTTCTTGAGTCCTTAGGAAACCACCCGTACTATCAAGTTAGATGAAGTAGCAATGATTATTGGAGGGTCTTTTGCTCAATGCTCAGAGTGTTGAACAGTGGCACTGATGCCTTGAGGTCAATGGCCCTGTAACAACAGTTTTGCACAAGTGTGAAACTGGGTTGTGCTAGCACACTGTTGTGCTAGCGGCCTAAAACCTAGAGCCAAAGTTACCTGTGTGGCACAATTGTGTCACAGGTGAACAGCCGCTCTATGACTCAGGTATATCTCTGTGCCAGGGGAGAGCTTGTAAATGCTAAGGGAACTGTACTGCAATAGTTTGTCTGCTGAGTCAGAAGATTGTTAGAGGTTCTCTCTTTATTAGGCTTAAGAGTTAGTGCATTGAGGGCATGTAATGTGCCAGGACCGAGCTGAGTAGTGAGGCTACATCAGTTAGGGTTTCACCTGTGTCAGCCGCCGGTGACACAGGTGTCGGTCTGCCTGAGCTGGTTACCATTGTGCGTTGTGATTAGCTGTGTCACCGGTGCCTGTCACCGGTGAGCCACTTAATCCTACGTGGCATGAGTGTAACGGTCAGGTACCTGTGGGCTCTATATATAGAGGACCAGGGAGGTCTCAGACCTCAACCTTTGCTAAACCTTTGCCAAACCGCCTCAATCCATTTCGACCGTTGCAGAAGCAAACATTCCTAAGTCTTAGTTCAAGAGAGTTAGAGCTTTGAGCAGAGAGCACTGATTCCTCCAAGAGTTGTTGTTGCTGATTCTTCCTTGGAGTGTCTACTCCTAGACGGGTGTAGGAGTTGCTGTGACCACTCAAACTTGTGTGGGTTGGTGCAGTAGTTTGTGAGGGTGATTTGAAGTCTACCCATTGCAAGGCGAAAGGACATCCACAAGCAAGAGAAAGAGACCTGAAAGCTCAGGTACTCGGAGAACAAGCACGATTTAGTACTGACGATCTCTTCGGAGTAGCCTCTCCAACAGAGACGTACCATCTCTGAAAAGAGTGGGAACTTCGGTAAAAAACTCCTTGTCTCCCTGAGTACTTTACATTCAGTACTTGCTTGTTTATCTGATTAGCATGCTAGAGTGATTTACTGTTATTCTCAATCTAGCTGCAATCCTTTGCCTTTGCCTGTGTTAGTCTAGCTGTGTCACAGTTGCTGTATTGCTTATCTGTTATCTGTGCCAATTACCTGTTACACAACCATTCATCTTGCATATCTGTTTAGGGCATTCTTTTTACCTGTGTTAGCCACCTGTGTGACAGCTGCGTGTTAATTCACATATCATATACTGCCTGTGTAGCTGACCTGTCACACAGCTAGCTCAACCTATTGATCTGTCAAGCCTTAAACTAGATAAAGAAAAGAAAATTGTTTAAAATCTGTTTAGCCTCCTATTCACCCCCCTCTAGTCGGCACCTACGACCCTTTCACCGAGCCATATCTCAGTGCAGCTAGCCAAGAATTGAGTAAGCAGGAGGTGGCAATGCTAATACCAAGGAAACTTTAGACAACCTCAGTAGGAATAGCACAAAGGCAGCCGAATAGAGCAAATCACAACCTCTCATCGCATACACCAAAATAGCACACACTAGTATTTTCTGTAGAAGCCAAACCAAGGAAGCATCAAGCTCCAGGAGGCCAAGGGTTTCAAGTAGCACCTTAGGAAAGAGGAGCAGATCACCATGAAGTAGAAAAAGCAAGACTAGGAGCATAGAAGCTCGATTTTGTCTCGTTCAAATTCAATCAGGTCAGGCTCATTTCCTTAGCATCATGCCTCAGCATAAGCATAGTGGAAAAGAATCAAGAATAGCATCTGTTCCATCAGTCTAAGTGAGCTAATGCACAAAAAGAGTAATAATTAATAGTTGCATAAACCAAAACAATCAAGTAGCAGTATCCATTCTTAGCAGATCCATACCTGCCGCTAACCTTTTTCTCAAATAAACAAATTATCACAGAATTAAGACTAAAGATCAAAGTGGGTATCTGTTCTTCTCAGCTAATACTCAGATAAGGGCATATGCAAAAAGGAAGCAACAAACAACACTAAAATCAAGTGCAGTAATCTATTCTTATACCTTTCTCAAACTCTATTTCAACTTAATCACCACAAGAGTAGGTAATTGAATAGGCAAAATGGTAGAGCTTTTGTTCTTATCAAATTCAATCATCATAGATTGAGCAAACGATAAGGCAACAGTAGTGTAGTATCTGTCCTTTTAGTTCAGTAAATTGTTATAGACACATTTTGTCGAGAGGAAGAAAAGGGGCGTCTGTTCTTGCCAACTTTGAATAAGAAAATTCAGATGTTAACATCATCACTAGGCAGTGAATGACCAAGTAGTAACACTTGTCCTCTCCAGCAAATAAACTAATGGAGACACACATATATCCAAGCAACATCATACATTTCCAAAAGAAGTTGAGTGTAGTATCCGTTCATATCAGTTTCTATTTAGCAACCATCAGTAGCAAATAAACTAAATGGTAATATCTATAAGCAAGCTCGGACTATTCCTTAACTCAATTAAGCATAAATCAGACCAAGTCATGTTGTTCGTAGCGAGTAAGTGCTAATTGAATCACCTCAGAGAAACCCTAAAAAGGAAGAAATAGAAAGAAAGGAAGGAAGAGGAGTAGGGAGGCTTACCTGAAAGCGACCCGGCGAAGTGGTGAGGCGGCTACTCGGCAAGTCGGTGACCCGGCGTCGCATCCAGCATCCCCACCGTGCGGGCGTGTGGCGGCGCAGCAGCTGTGGTAGGGCACCGGGCACAAGTTGTGCGGGCGTGCGGCAGCGGCAGCGTCAGGTAGCAAGGCACGGCAAGGCAAGGCAGTAGC
>JAGXJF010002702.1:0-59744 GCA_019208055.1 Stipa capillata
TACAATCACTGTCTGTGAATGTATAAACATGTGAATATTCTGTCAAATATATATCTGCTATTTCAGAGGGCATGGCTAGCAATTCCTATGGCTAGCCACAAAACAGGCAGTGTTATGCCCTCTGTTCACACCCATCCCAGACGGGTCAGCACTTAAACCCGTCCGTGATATCAGTCATCACAGACGGGTGATTAACTTACACCCGTCTGGGATGAGTTGTTATCGCAGACGACTCGTTGGTCGGCCCGTCTGGGATGAATGATTATCACAGACGATCGGCCCACCCGTCTGCGATGGCCTGTGTCATCATTGACCACCAATTTCGGACGGACCGGCCAACCGTCTGGGATGGTTGTTTCAGCCCGTCTCGGAAGGTCTGTTCTATAGTAGTGTGCTTTGCATGAACATCCGAATATATTTATCAATGTGCAAAGACTAAATGAAAGGCAGTTATTCTAAAGCTGGACTTTGAGAAAACATTCGATAAAATCGAGCTTTCAGCCATTTTGTAGATCTTGGAGCATAAGGGATTCAACAACGGATGGATTCAATAGGTTCTACTCATCAGTTCTACTCAATGGGTTCCCTTGGAAACAGCTTGTTTGTCACCGACGAGTCCTCTAAAGGGACCCTCTATCACCATTACTTCTCGTCCTGGGTGTTGACCTTCTCCAATCTGCATCAATGATGCTTAGAGAATTGGACTCATGTGTCTCCCAATCTTAGAATTGTTTGAACAGGACTACCAGATCATATAGTACGCTGATGATAATCTGCTCATTATGTCTCCGTGCACTAAGCAGCTTTCTTGTCTAAAGGACATTTTGAAAGTCTTCTATCATGCCTATTAATGTTGATGAACCGAATATGATGATTTTAGCAGCCAGCTTTGGCTGGCAAACTAGATCCCTCCCTTTCACATACCTTGGTTTGACATTACAAACTGCACGGCAAAAGGTAGCGGATTCTCACCCTTGATTGATCACATGGAATGTCGCCTCTCGACCAGCTCTTCTTTTCTGTCATATGGAGGCAGGCTCTGGCTCCTTAATTCTGCCCTTTCTTCTATGCCCATATATTATATGTGCACCTTGTCCATACCCCCTGGTGTTATTGATTGTCTTGATAAGACGCAACGATATTGTTTTTTGAGGAGCAATGATAAGGAGAGCACGGGACAGTCCTTTGCTTCTTTGATATGGCTACACCTACTTGTTGATGATTCACAAGTTTCTACTCAAGATAGTGACATAGTTGCAATTACGCCAAGGTTAAAAGTTAGAGATGATTACATCCCTAACTAGGTGAGGGTCAGGTACGACAATGAACGAGAACTACCTGCTATTACTTTGAAGCATGCTGCAGAATGTTCGGAGCCAAATATGTTGGGGTTGAACACTACTAGATAAATAAGTTTTCTGGACCCTATATCCTAGCCGGTTAAAGAAAAATCGACAGGAAGAATAGCCCTTCAGGCAGTTTAACTGAGATAACCCACTGAAACAAATAAACCTACTAAGAATATATATCACCTTAGTTGGTTCTTTGAAAAAACCTATTGTAAAACAACTTTAGCCGGTTCAATATTCAAAACCGACTGTAATATATCTACTATTATAGTATATTTATTTTCCAAACCGACTGGGTTAATCCTAACACTAGCTTTATTATTCCCACCCCCTCCACTCTGTGCCCAAATCTTGCCCGCGTAGCCCGCTGCCATTGTCCTCCTCCTCACCAAGCATCATCGCCGTTGCCCACCTCCTCCCCAAGCACCGCCGCTGTCATCGTCATTGTCCTCCTCCACGAGCAACGCCACCGCCATCGTCCTCATCCTTCGCGAGCAACGCCGCTGCCGTCATTGTCCTCCTCTAAGAGCAACGCCACCATCGTCGTCGTCGTCCTCCTCCTCCTCCTCTCCCAAAGGTAATCTCCTCTCTCCCTCTCCATCGTGGCCTCTTCCTCTCCTGGCATCTCCCTCTCCCCGACCTCTCTCTCCCTCTCCGGGCGTCTCCATCTCCGTCTCCCTATCCTTCTCCCTCTCCCCCCACACTGCAGCAGAGCAAGCCAAGGGCTAATGTTGGTTAATTTTTTACGTTAATAGTTAGGTTAATGTTGGTTAATTTTAGTTATGGCTGCTAAAGTACTGCAAGAAGACCAATGTTGGTTAATTTTGAGGTTAATGTTGGTTAACTTTTAGGTTAATAGATAGGTTAATTTTAGACAACTGAAGGATTATTTAGTGTTTTACTGTTTCAAGCTTTGTATATTGTTGTGACAATTTGTGGATATTCTACAGACTTATGATTTACCGGTTTTGCATATTAAGTTGATGATTCACAATTATTTCCCACATTGCTAAAATTAAAGCAAAAGAGTAGTTAATATGATATATCATCTTTAGTTATACTTTTCTTATCTATATTTATGTACTAGTGTTAGCTTAATTTATCATGTTGATGTGTATCATAATTATTAATGTTGATTGAATTTTATTTATATTCATACTTTGCTTATGTCACTACCACAGAAAAGCTCATCGCACACGGTTAAAAAAGCTCATCGCATACGGTTTTCCAGCCCGTATGCACGGGGTCAGCGATGTGGGGGCACATCACACACGGCTTTTCAAGCACGCCCATGTGCGATGAGTACATATATCGCACACGGTAAATGTGAAATAACCGTGTGCGATGACTGGGCACATCGCACACGGGTCAGCTCTCCGGACTGTGTGCGATGACAGGGCACATCGCACATGGGTCAGCTCTCCGGACCGTGCGCGATGAAGTGAAACATCGCACATGGTGCAAGAATCCAGCCCATGTGCGATAAGTACCCACATCACACACGGTCATAGTATCAAAATCGTGTGTGATATTTGGCCACATCGCACACGGTTATTCGCTCTTAACCGTGGGTGATGACTATTCAACATCACACATGGGCGGATGTTTGGGGCTATGTGCGATGACGAACCACATCACACACGGTCAGGTGCTTCGGATCGTGTGCGTTGACGCGCACATCGCCCACGATTCGGGCCGCCGAACCGTGTGCGATGCTGGGAATGCAACAGTAACGACAATAGGAAATCTCAGGCAACAATATCATTTCACAAAATTCATCGCCCACATTCACAGAATTCATTGATCAGCCACAAATATACACAGATTTCATCCATCAGGCAAATACACGGATTTGATCCAAACACAAATAAAACAGAGATCACATACATTTCACAGCCGACATATAAGCAAATTGAATCAATTGAATATGAGTTGACCCATTCACAGCTACATAAACAGGAGTTCACAGCCAACATTCCTACAAGTTTGGATCTGACAAGGTTGACAGCCAACAGAAAGAAAATAAATACCTCACAATCAAGGTGATCTGAATTGTACCTTTTCCGGTATGACATGCGTGACGAAGAAGTAGCCAAACTGTCCTCTAACTTTGACAATATCGGCTTGACTTAATGATTTTTTGTCCATCAAACTCAAAATCTGCACGAAGTAATTAAATTCAGATTTAGGTGCATATAGGTAAAAAGTAAAATCTTGAGTCTCGCATATAGTACTAACCGTAGGGAGGCCAGCAGTGCCTTTTGTCCTCGAACTTGGAACAACCCTCGTCATTTGCTTACAAACATAAAAAGCACAAAGGTTGGTTCCTTCTGGCTGTTGGTTACACTGAAAAGTTGTTGAGGAATTACAGCATCAATTAGGACATCAATTAGCATTACTTAGCATTTAGGAGGAATGTTGTACCAATTGTTACCTTCACCAAGTTGTCATCTCCGTGTTCCAAGCCCGCCGGGTCTCCCTTTGGTGAGCACCTCCCTCCACGGTTGACGTACTCGGCGAAAGCACTATCCAAGAATTTCCTTATCGCCGAGTAGTCGTAATGTGCTGCTTGGAGGGAATCAAGGTGGACGGCTTTGCACCATTTAGGCATGATGATAATTAAGATCCAATGTTCGCTGCAAAAAAAGATATCACATCCCGTGTGGAATGATGACAATGGAGGTACAACTAATGTATAAAAAAACACATACTTCTGGTTGTACGGAAGGAGAATGAACTTTTTATTCTGTTGAGCCATCAACGCGTGGACAACATAATTAAAGACCCTTTTGTCATTCCCCTCGATTTGTTGCTTCGAGACCAACTGTGGGTCCAAGAAACCCACAGTTATCATTTAGTTGTGGAAAGAAAAGAGTTATCATTTACGAAACAAAAGAGAGTTGCCAGAATGTGAAATTTCTTGTAAAATACTTACAATGTGAAGCATCTCATGAAGGAGGCATCGAGGGCACCCAGGTTGAAGAGGAGAAACAAGTCCTCGAAGCCCACCGTGCAACAATTATCTAAATCATGAAGGAAATGCTCCTTCTTGAAGAACACCGAAATGCTCGACTCACCGGCTTTACATAGTTTCATATAGTGGTCATGTAGCTTTTTGCATAACAAACTTGCCGCCGCTAGGTCTTGGGGGAGTAGCAATGGCTCTCCTTTGACATACGTGCGTGCGAGCTCCGCTGGGGGGAACAATCGGTTGAATTCTTTGTCCTCATTAACCCTAGCTCCTTGGCCTTGCCCTGGCCCTTTGCCTTGCCCTGTCCCTTGCTTTGTCCCATGCCCGTGCCCTTCAGCGGTGCTGATCTCATACTTTTAGTCTTCACTGGTGGGGGCGGTGGCGGTAAGTCAAGATTTGGTGGTGTCGGAAGCACCGGCGCTTGCTTGGGTGACTCTTGAGCTGGTGGGCACGAAGGCGGCTCAGACTGCATGCTCATGACGGGATGTGCTGCGAAGAGCGGCTCAGATTCAGCTGGCAATGATGGGGAAGCAGGAGGCGGTGCCGATGTGAAGGGCACAAGGATTATGTCCTTCTTCGGCCACTGGACGAAGGACATCTCCGCCTGTCCCAAGGTCTGGAGTTCGGCATCCTGGCTTATGTGGAATAGCGGGAGGCTCTGGGAGCCAGGCTCGACTTTATCGGTGGTGCACCTCGCGAACCCTGGTTGTATCGGTACACCGTGCATGGTAGCTCCCTCAGCCGGTGGATGAACCAACCCACTAGTTGCCACGAACGGAAAAGCCATGTGCGCTGTTGGCACTTGTAGCTTGCACTTTGTCGGCCCCGTGATGTCATCGATAGGAGACTTGCAGGCTGTTTCCTCATGGCCTTCAACCCCGTCGGGAGCTGATGCACAGCTACTCCTGCGTGCACCGGGGCCTGGGTGTGCAGCAGCTTCAACCACTTGTGCTCTATACGTCTCCTCCCACATAGTTCTTTCTTTTGCAAGCCTTTCCTCCATCATGCCCGCAAATTTGGCGATTAGCTCTTGTTTCATGTGTTCCTTTTTTTACTGCGCTCTCGCCCTTTTCCTCGCACGCATCTCCTCTGCGTCTTGAGGGAAGGCCTTCCTACAGGCGATATTGGTCCCGATCGCCCTACAATGACCCAAGGGCTCCTTGGTTCCTAAAGCAGCTGTGAGAATGTCATTGCACCCTTGAGGCTGAAATGAGCCTTGCGAAGCCTAGACACTTAGCTCTTTCTGCAAATAAAAATGTATAATTAGTAGGTACGTAAGCATTGTCGTAATTATAGACTGACAACTGAATGAGGGAGTCGCTCTTACCATAGATTGGTACACTTCCTGGTCTGCTGGGTTGGGTAACACAACCTGACCCGAGGAATCGGTTATAGACCTCGCTCTCAGGAAGTCTCTTGCCCGATTGCAGCAACATCAGGAAAAGGCACATCGGCTCCCCAAAGGCGTCAGTTCTCATCCTCCCTGTCCCAAATCTTCCGCTTCCTATAGTATCCTTTGACCCCCATTCTATGGGGATGTTTGTTCTTTGTGATTAGAGCCTTGCCTGCCTCACTCTAGACTTCAAAATCCAACGTTCGCTGCATCTCCACAAATCTGGCCCGCTGCTCGAGTAGAATGTGTGGATACTTTTCGAAGGGATCCTTAGTCTGCTTCATAAACTTTTTGTGCAACACGTACTTAAAATTCTGAAAAGCATCATTTGCCTTCGAGAGGGCACATTAATTCTTCCACCTGTGTTTTCCATTGCTCCGGCACCCTGAAGTGTTGCATTATCTCTAGCACTATGGCCTTGCGCAGGTCCTTACTAACCTCTGTCCAATCCTCGAAGTGAATGGGAACCCTTTCCCTTACCACTTCCCCGCACATGGTTCGAAACTTCTTCTTTGTTTTCTTTGGTTCGGTAGGAGCCCCGGTTCTATCGTCGATGGCCTCCACTTGCCATACTCCTTGGGGCTTTTTGCTTGGTTTTCTAATTCCTCTTCCCTTCTTCACAACTGATAGGGTTTCTGCTTGATCAGTGTTGGTCCCTTCTGGCTGTGATGATGAGTTCTCTTCGATCTCTCTCGCAGAAAAGTCCGGCGATTCATTATCGGACGTCATAGCTAATTAACAAGATGATATTGGCAGAAATAACAAGAAGGTAGTGTGGGCACAAATAATGCTCTACACGCAAATATTAACAAGCAGCACTAGAACATACGCATTGATATAGCCCTATCTTGCTACTCATTGTGAGGGCACAGAGAACCCTAACCTGTCAGGAAGGCGGCGCTCAGGGACGGGGAGGTGGCGATCGGAGATGTCGAGGCGGTCGGGAACAGGGAGGCGGCGCTCGGGAATGGGGAGGCGGCGCTCGGGGAGGCGGAGGCGACTTGGGCGAGGCAGCGTGCGTGAAGCCAAAATGTTTTAATGAATGGACCGGGTGACCTAGGTACTAGTTATACCAGGGCCTGCCATCGCACACGGTCGCGTACCACCGCCCGTGTGCAATGCGACACACATCGCACACGGGTATTTGATCTTAACCGTGTGTGAAGTGCCTGGTAAAGCCCGCGTGTGATGTGACGGGCAGAATTAGATGTCCGTGTGCGATGTGAGTGCGGTGCGCAACACAAAGAGTCGCCCCTATAAACCGCCACCTCTTCGGTTTCTCATCTTCATTCCTATAAGCCATGCCTCCTGCTCCGTACTTCATTCCTCCAAATGCCACCTCTAGCCCCGTGCTCCGTCGATCCTCTTCTTCCTTACCCCTCCAGCCACCTTCTAGATCTGTCGTAATGGCTGCTGCAGGGAGCTCTTCAGGGAAGCGGAAGCGCGAAGAGTCGCCCATCCGCAAGGACCGCGTGCAGATGACCATGGACATCTCCCGCGCCACTGCCAGGGCACTGGAGTTGGCCGAGTATGGACCCACTGATGACACCCTCCTCTGTGCATACAACGCTGACCCCGTCAATTACTCCGGTGCGTACACCGTCCGGTGTATCCTGGAAAAGAAGTTTCCGCAGCACCTCGGATTTCTCCTCGAAGCTCACCACCAGCCGGGGCGTATCCTCGTCCGCTGCAGGAACAAAAAAATCGTCCAGCGCCTCCACGTGAAGTGCTTTTGGTGGGGTGCCGAGATGGTGAGCTTCTACATAGTTGCTAATGTCTCCGCTCTAATGCCTGACCCTGTGGATGAAGATCTGCCGCTGGAGTCGATTTAGATAGTTTTTATTATGTAACGTAATATTTCCTTTTCGCAACAACCGGAAGAGGCCTTTTGTTCTGTAATGTCTTGTTAATTGGTGTTGGAAATGTCTTGTTAATCTGTGTTCGAAATATCTTCTTAATCTGCGTTCGAAATGTCTACTTTCTGTTTGTAAATGTCTTGTTAATCTGTGTTGGAAATGTGTTCTCCACCTATGTTGTAAATCACATCGCACATGGTCAGAAGCTGTAGCCCGTGTGCGATGTGGGTCACATTGCATACGGGCTACAGATTCTGACCATGTGCGATGTGGTGTTTGCACACGGGCTAAAGGAATTCACCATTTGTGATGTAAGTCACATCGCACACGGGCTACAGGTGTTCACCGTGTGCAATGTGACTCACCTACAGGAGTTGATCATCTATAGTTCAACCGATTCTGTATTCGAAATGAATATCAGAATCAAAATTCTATGATGGCTCCACAAGATAATTTGCTAACTTCAACCGATTGCATATTCAAAATGAGTATCAAATTCAAAAATTATGCGATGACTTTTCGAAACATAATTTGCTTACTTCAACTGATTACATATTCAAAATGAGTATCAGATTCAAAATAAATCATGAATCCACTACATGATTTCCTTTGTATACTGGCCCATCGGAATAATCTTGGCATACGTAGTAGCAAGTTTCCCCTTGGTCTTGCTGGTCGATTCTTATGCGTTCTCCAATAGGTGGCAAGTCATCGAACTGATTGTATTCATCCTCGTCGACAACATTCTCAACTCCTATGATCCTCCTTTTTCCATGCATCACTACATGGCAGTTCTTATGTGCGAGGTTTTTCACATAGAAAATTCGGGTAGCTTGGGAGGCTAAAATGAAGGGTTCATTTATGTATCCCAATTTGCTGAGGTTGACATAAGTCGAGCTGTAATTGTCGACTTTGACATGTCTGAGATCGACCCATTTGCACTTGAACAATGGAATCTAGAATGTCACGTAGTCAAGCTCCCAAATCTCCTCTATGATCCCGTAGTAAAATTCCTTCTGTCCATCTGTATCTATGGCTTCTACTCGGACAGAGCTATTTTGAAATGTGGTCTTCTCATCTCGATTCTTCGTGTAGAACATGTACCCATTCATGTCGTACGCTTGCCAACTATGAACTGTAAATGCTGGCCCTTTGGCCAACCACGTTAGCGTGTCATCTGTCGGCCCATCTACGATACAGTTCTGCAACCATTGGCTGAATGTCTAGTTGTGCTTGTTCAAGATCCGACTGTATGGCACTTTTGGGAACTCTTGCCGTAGCTTGTTCACGTGTTCTTCTATATAAGGGGAAACTATTGTCATGTGCTGCAAGACCGTAAAATGGGCAATGTCAAATAGATGAGTATCCTTTCAGCAGACTTTTTTTCTGACAGTCCCTTTTCCAGATAGCCTTCCCTCATGGCGAGACCTGGGCACACCAATAGGCTGTGAGTTGTGCATGTAATCGGTGCAAAACTCAACCACCTCCTCCGAGATATATCCTTCTACGATACTGGCCTCGGGCCGATACCGATTCTGAACATAGTGCTTGAGTATTCCCATGAACCGCTCGAACGGATACATGCTACGTAGGAACACAGGCCCACACATCTTTATCTCATACACAAGGTGTGTAATGAGATGAACCATGACATCGAAGAACGAGGGCGGGAAGAACATCTCAAGCTGGCATAGAGTCTTCACAACCTCCTCTTGCAGATAATCTAGTGTGTCGGGATTCATGACCTTCTAAGATATCGAGTTGAAGAAATCACAAAGTCTCATGATCGCCTCTCGAACTTTTGTGGGCAGAATATTTCTGATTGCCACCGGGAGCATCTGTGTCATCATTACATGGCAATCGTGTGACTTCATACCAATTATTTTCTTGTCTTCCATTGAAACAAGACTCCTGATGTTTACGCAATGACCAAAGGGGACTTTGACACTATACAAGAGGCCCAAGAACTTCTTGGATAAAGTGTAATAGGCAGGTGGGAGATACGTATGGCCCTTATCTTTTTTTACTAGAGTTAACTCTGGTCTGATGCCCAGATGGACCATATCCATTCGTGACTTGATGCCATCCTTCGTTTTGTCTTTCATGTTCAGTAATGTACCAAGAACGCTGTCACACACATTCTTCTCGACGTGCATGACATCGATGCAGTGACATACATCTACATCCTTCCAATAAGGTAAGTCCTAGAAAACTAATTTCTTCTTCCACACGCTCTTCTCATGGGGCCGTTTATGTCCCTTGCCAAGCATGACATTCACATCCTTTACCATCTCACTGACCTCGTCACCGATAAAAGGCCTTGGTAAGGATGATATCATTTCCATCAAATTATTCCTTCATGTTACGGTAAGGATGATTTCTTCTCAAGAACCTCCAATGACGCATGTATACAGTTTTGCGCAAGAATGGAAGCCAGACACTCGTAGTATCATCTATGCATGTGACACATGCTTTGGCTCCCTTTGTACTCTGCCCCAAAGCATTAGCAAGTGTTGGATAATCCTGGATGGTAAGGAGTAACAATGCACGTAGATTGAATGACTCCTTTTTGTACGCATCCCATGCCCTTACCCCTTTCTCTTTCCACAATGTTTGTAGTTCTTCTACCAGTAGCTTGAAGTAAATGTTGATATCATTTCCAGGTTGCTTTGGCCCTTGGATAAGCATCGACATCATGATGTACTTCTTCTTCATGCACAGCCAAGGAGGAAGGTTATAGATACACAGAAGCACAGGCCAAGTGTTGTGTCTACTGCTCATACTGCCAAATGGATTCATTCCATCTGTACTCATTGCGAATCTTACATTCCTTGGGTCATCGCCGAAGGTTGGGTACTTCGCATCGATTCTTCTCCACTGGGCAGCATCAGCCAGGTGTCTCATCTTTGCATCATTCTTACGTCCCTCCGCATGTCAACACTTCAGCTTCGCTTCCTTCAGGTTTGCAAACAAACGCTTCAACCGAGGAATTACAGGCAAGTACCACACAACCTTATTAGGGACTCCCATCTTGATCTCATCATCGGCCCTGTCTTGTCTTTTGCAAACTTATGCTTGTATCGAGGAGCTTTGCATATCGGACATGAACGCAAATCTTTGTACTCATTGTGATAAAGCATACAGTTATTCTTACATGCGTGTATCTTCTGTACTTCTAGTCCCATGGGGCAAATCACCTTCTTGGCTTCGTAGATGTTTTTTGGCAACTTATTTTCATCTGGAAGCATGTCTGCAAAAAGACCCAACATCTTTGTGAAGCTCGTGTCCGACCATCCGCTTTCTGCCTTCAATCTCAAGAGGTCAAGTGTCACTGACAACTTGGAGTGCTTTGCCTTGCAGTTTGGATACAATGGTTTCTCGACGTCTTCCATCAAGCCCCTAAGTTCCCTGTATTCTGCGTCATCATGGTTGCTCTCGAAATCATGAATCATTTGTTGCAGATTTGGAATAGCAGTATCATCGCCATCGGAATCACAATCATCGCCATCTGGCTGCCCATCATATGGGTTTGGCATATGATGATCACCGTCTTTGTTTTCTATGTGCATGACTGGCTCTTCACCGTGCTTGGTCCAACATGTATATCCCATCTTGAAACCCCACCGAAACAAATGTTCTTCGATCACTCTTGGTCCTCCCACAGTCTACAATTTTCACATTCAACACATGGATAGAAAATCAGCAGTTCCCCCTTGTTCCTCATGTCTGCCTCGGCGACTTTCGTGAAACCAACGATGCCACTGATATATGCTCGACTTGTACGACTCTCGGACATCCAACCTTGATCCATCTACAGGATTTCAAACAATAGAAAAACTACATGGCATGATTTTGCTAGCACTACATGCAGAATATCTGACCTAAAAATTAACCGAAAGACGACTTGATGCGGATTATACGTGTACTGTCTTTGCTAGCAGAGCTCACATACAGTCGCCCCGGTCTGCCACTGCCTCCGCCGCCGCAGCTGCCGCCTGCCGCCACCGCCGCCACTACAATTAGCCGCTGTGCGCCACCCCTCCCGCCCTTACAACAAGCCACCGTTCCTGCGCGCTCGAACTGGAGCATTTAGGTCGAGCTCGGTACTGATTTTAAGTGATATGATATCGCACACGGGTTATCAAAATTGACCATCACCGATATTTACAACATCGCACACCATCATCAAACAAAATCCATCAGTGATGCCGGCTACCTATGAAAAAGTTTAAGAATTTCTAGAAGGAGACATCACACACGGTTGCCTGAAAAAACCGTGTGCGGTGTGGAGCCACATCGCACACAGCTCGTATGCAGTAACCGTGTGCGATGTGAGGCACATCGCACACGGGCCTGAAATGTGACCCGTCTGTGATGAGACTTACACACCAGACGGTGTTTTCTGTGCATCTTTCTTGGCTTCATCAGTTCATTTTGCTTGCCACCTCTGAAAAACAAAATAACATCCCAGCATGCACAGGACAATATATATCACAAGCATCCACAACACAAATTAAAGAATTTTCTGCATCTCAATTCCACATCTCAAATTTGAGAAGTCCACATCTCGAATATATATATATATATATATATATATATATATATATGTACAACACATTCAACATCGCACAAGTTGCTAAAGAATTTTGCACATCTCAGTTTCATATGGAAACGAACTATCTAGGGCTTGGTTCATGGGTACAAAGTGCTAGCTAGAGTGTTTACACACTGACTAGAAATGGACTCATTAGAATGCGATGATGCATTAGAATGCGATATCTATATGTGCACTCTCTCTTATGCTCGGGCTTCGTCCTGACCTCTGATCGAAGCACACAATCATGTCAGTCACAATTCACAATTTAGCACGGTATAATCAGCGTATAACAAAATACAGAGGTTCGGACGGTAATACCTAGAGGAAGCCGTCTGATACGTCACGTAGTTTTCTTGTGCAGTGTAACCGCAATAGAGTGTCGTCACCATTGTGACATTGCATTTACACTACATAAGACACTCTTTCCAAGAGAAGTGTCTTGTGCAGTGCAGCGCAGTGTCACAAACGTGACGGAAAACGGCGGCCTCCACCGGCGCCGGCGCTGCTGCAAAGCGGAGGAGCGGTCGCCGGCCTCGAGGAAGAGGCAGCGATCGGATCCGGGCTTGGGGGGCTCGGGGAGGAGGCAGCGGTCGGATCCAGGCTCGAGGAAGAGGTGGCGACCGGATCTGGGCTCGGGGGGCTCGGGGAGGAGGCGGCGGCCACAGCGCGGTGCGAAAGAAAGTTAGGGTTCCAACGCGGAGAAAATAACTAGGTCCCACATTTATTTTATAAATAGAAGTCGAGTTTGCTGCTGATATCGCACACGGGTTATCAAAATTAACCGTCACCGATACTTACAACATCGCACACGATCATCAAACAAAATCCGTCACTGATGCCGGCAACCTATGAAAAAGTTAAGAAACGAGACATCACACACGGTCGCCCGAAAAAACCGTGTTTGATGTGGAGCCACATCGCACACCGTTCCTACGAAGCAACCGTGTGTGATGTGAGTGAAATAACCATGTGCGATGTGAGGCACATCACACATGATACCTGTGAAATAACCGTGTGCGATGTGAGGCACATCGCACACGGTTATTAGAAAATACCCGTGTGCGATGTTCCTCACACGGTTTTTTAGAAAAAATTGTGTGCGATGTGCCTCACATCGAAGGCACATCACACACGGCCCAGTTTGCCGTGGCACATTACACACGGGCCTGAAATATTGACCGTCTGCGATGTTCATATTGGTAACGGATTTCGGCTAACCGTGTGCGATGAGGGGTCTTAAAATACCTGTTCTATACTGGTGTGTAGCTGTATTGATACTTAGGTACTTAGATTAAGTTCATAAGAACATGATTTGATATTCTTAGCTACATCCATGAACATAGTCAACATTACAAAGCTTTAAGAGGCTCTGAGATTTGGTAATGAAGGTTTAAGAGATTAGCGTTTGCACGAGAGTCCTTAAGGGTGGCGGTTCACAAGAAAACTCGGAGCTTCCAGAAAATTGTCAAAGGTTTCGAGAATTCTCGGGGAACCGGACATGGAATCTCGGAAGGACCAATTGTTAGTATTAAAACAAATCCTAAAAGCTCCAAACAAAATTCGGAGGTTCCATGATCGTGTACTGGAAAATTTTGAAAATTTTAAATTAGAGACTCCGGGATCAATTTCGAAGGCTCTAGGAACCCTAAGTGGCACATAATGGAAATTTTGGAATCTCTGAGAATGAAGTCAGAGGTTACAGGATTTGATACCATTCTTTGAAAATATGAATCTCAGAAGCTCTAGGAAAAATCAGAAGCTCTGAGTTTTAGGTCAAAAGTTCACATGTGTAGATTTAAATGAATTTTTAGGGTAAGTTTACATAAAGGAAGTCTAGGATATTCTTATGGGCTCATTACACAACTAATTGGTGAACAACCAATTAAGCAAAGCTTTAATTTGGATGGGAATTGAACAAAACCAACTCTAAATCTAGATAAATGTACGGAAGTGCAACATTTAGGTAGACAAGAGATAGCAATAGGACCTAAAGAACTAAAGATGGTGTTGTTTGGTGGGATTACCACTGTGTATGAACAAATTATGCACTAGGACATCTATGTATAGAGAACATGGAATTTTATGTTGCAAATGCTCACATTTATGTATATTTATCACCTTAAAGATAATAAATACACAAGGATATTGTTTTGTTCACACTTTATTGATGTTGTTCATTGAGAGAACACAACTCCCATACTTTATTTTCATGCATCTTAAGCTCCAAAAATCAATTCAAGCGAGCAATAAGTTTGCCATACTTGAAGCAACATTTTGATAATCCAAAATATTTAACTCATTCCTCAAAGTCACAAAACCTACGCTCATTTGAAGGTTTGGTAAAGATATCCGCTAATTGTTTTTCTATTCTTACATGGCTCAAAGCTATATCTTCTTTAGTCACATGATCCCTAAGGAAATGGTGGCCGATATCTATGTGTTTGGTCCTTGAGTGTTGGACGAGATTGTTGGCCATCTCGCTTGCGCTTTCGTTATCACACAAAAGAGGCACTTCTTTCAAACTCATTGCATAGTCCATTAGAGCTTGCCTCATCCACAACAATTGAGCACAACAACTACCGGTGGATATGTATTCGGCTTTGGTGGTGGATAGGGAAACATAATTTTGTTTCTTGGAGTAGCAAGATCCAAATGATCTTTCAAGAAACTGGCAAGTGTGAGAGGTGCTCTTCCTATCTACCTTGCATCCTGCATAATCTAAGTCTGAATATCCAAGTAGATCGAAACAAACACCTTTGGGATACTACAAACCGAAGTTGGGTTTATGAACTAAATATCTTAAGATTCTTTTCATGACCAGGAGATGGCACTCCTTAGGAGCCGCTTGAAATCTTGCACACATACACACACTAAGCATGATATTGGATTTAGATGCACAAAGGTAAAGGAGGAAACCTATCATTGATCAATATACCTTTTGATCCAAGGGTTTATCTTCTAAGTTGAGGTCAAGGTGGCCGTTGATTTGCACGGATATACAGATTGGCTTTGCATTCTCCTTATAAAACTGATTGAGCATATCCTTGATGTATTTACCTTGACTTATGAATGTCCCTTCCTAGAGTTGTTTGACTTGAAGTCCAAGGAAAAATTTCAACTTCCCCATTATGGACATCTCAAACTTATCGGTCATCGTTTTCACATATTCTTCACTAAAAGCATTATTAGTAGACCCAAAAATAATATCATTGACATAGATTTTACAAACAAAATTTTTGCTATCGATGAATTTAGTAAACAATGTGGAATCAATTTTTCCAATTTTGAAGCCCTTTTTGTGTAGAAACTCCTTAAGACACTCATACCATGCTCTAGGAGCTTGTTCGAGGCCATATAGTGCCCTACGGAGTGTGTAGACAAGATTATGGTGTTTTGGACTTCTAAAACTAGGGGACTATTCGACATAGACTAATTAATTGATGGTGACATTAAGAAATGCACTTTAACATCCATTTTATGAAGCGAGATATCATGATGATTTGCATAAGCGAGTAAGATCCTAATAGCTTATAATCTAGCAACCGGAGCATAAATCGATGGAGCAGTGGCTATGGTGGCACGCGGTGGGGAGATAGCCGGCAACGGCGGAGAGGACCGGTGGTGGAGATGGTCCGGAAGTCTCGGCGATTATGAAATTGATGCAAGAGAGAGCTTGGCCGGAGGCAATAGTGCAAAGTTTTTACTACGTGGTGAAAATGGTAAACCTTGCCGCGTGGTCATTATGTGATAGAAATTCACTCCCTGTCCAGAGGGTCCGAGTGGGGTTCAGTTGGAAGCTCTAGGCAGTTTAGCAGCCGAGGTTGTTTAAACATTCTGGAGGCTCTGAACGAACTTTTTCAGATCCTTCGAGAGATAAAATAGATTCCATAGAGATGATACGGAGGGTCCAAGTGAAGATTATTCAGAAATCTTAGTCCTGGAAAAGAAGGTTTGGAGCCATTCGGAGCATCCAGGTAGAAACCATCTAGAGGGTTCGAGCTGTAGTTGTAATGTTCAATTTTGCAGATTCGGATGAAGATTTTGATGAGAAATATATAGTTAGCATATGTGGAATCCTTATGGTTTCTTTTTACATCCAAGTGGAGAACAACCAAATAATCTAAGCAAAACTTGGATGCAAATTGAAGAATATCAACTCAAAATCTAGATATTAGGTGCAAAGATGCAACAAAACATATAGACTAATGAGAGCAAATGAAATCGTACGAAGAACCAAAGATGATGATTTTGGGTAGTGTTTCCAATTTTTATGAGCTAGATTTTTCATTAGGACCAATATGAATTGAAGCATAAGATCCCAAGAGGTAATAACTCACATTTTTCATAGGTATCACACTAATAGTAATAAATACACAAGATTTTCATTTTACCGACATATTTTAGAATATGGTGTTCATTGAGAGAACAAAACTCCAACTTAAGATTATCATTTTACTCACACCTTCTAGGATGTGGTGTCTATAAAGAACAACACTCTCCCCCGATGTGTTCATCATCTTAAGGTCTAGAAATCAAAAGAAAACAATCAAACATAATTCCAAAGCATCAAATAACGATTCGAGAATCTAAGATATTTAACTCCTACTATTGTTTTTATAACTGAAATGTAGAATTTTATTTTTTTTAATTTGCTTAAGAAATAATTAAGCATGTATAGTAAACGATGTCCTTTAATACTCTCATCACTAATTACCTTTCATATAAATTCTCCTACATATATAATTATAGACTTGATATATGCCTAGATTCCCTTCCAAATTTTTTCTATGTGCCCAATTATTTTGAAGAAGAAAAATTAACAATACAATTTACTTCTAGACATCTACATCAACTGAAAATTGAGAGATTTGATAGTTTTCAAAGTACAACAGGGTTGTGCAACAGATATAGGCCTTGATTTACCTGTATAGTTGCAAAATGAATATATTATGAGAACCAGAGGAAACAACATGATCAAATTTTCAGCAGTATTGTATCCGAGTTACACTTTGCCAGTAGAAACAATATAAGAAAAACCGAAGCCAATCAAAGTGAAACAATATGGCATTCATTCTTATTGTTGGAAAAGGTATGGTTGCAATTTAAAATGGACATGATGATAGTGCTTTTATTGTGTTAAAGGTCCCATCAAGCCAAGAGGAAGAGGGAGATATTAGAAATTTAGAAACATTAGCAATGCAACACGCCACCTGAAAGTGCATCTAGACCCGCTAAGTGGGTTTTGATCATTAATGATTAAACGATTGGGACTAACAAGTTTATCAAATGTTGGTCCCATTTAATCCCATGGGTATGGCGTTGATGACCCCTAAAAATATTGAACAAGACGTATGGCTTGCAATGCCAAAAGAGTAAGGATCTATTTCTAGATATTTTGGTGATTCAAACAATCACATTAAGTGATAGGCAAACCGTGCTATTAAGAGGAGAGTAAGTCGACAGCTAGGGTGGATCGTCGTTGCATGATGCTCAATAGGATCAAATTCTAAGTCTGTAGAGTCTTTTGATCCTATCTAGAGCCTTTGAGTCAAGTGCTTCCGAAACCTCCGAAAGCTCGAATGCCTTTTGTCTACTCAAGCATTCTTCTTATTCGGAGCCATGAGTGGTCTTCATCTGGAGCCTTCGAGTTTTCTCTTGGCTTTCGTCTAGAAGCATTTTCCTTAATCAGAGTCTCTGAGTGAGTTTTGTTCAGACCCTCCGAGAGTTTAAAATGCCTCTGTCCAACATTTTCTTCATCTGGTGCCTCTAATTGAGTGATTTTGGAGCCTCTAAAATCCACACAACATCGATATAATCGATCCAGACACTTCGGTCTGTCTGGACCATACGAGAAGAAAACCTAACTTATGTTCTCTGTGCTGATCCTACACGGACACTTTGAGTGAGTTTTATCCTCTGTGTTGAGCTTCGAGACACTCTAAGTGGAAGCTATCAGGAGCATCCGAACCTTACTTTCCTCTCTAGAAAAAAAGTTGTTTTCTGTTCAGATCCTCCAAATGTACCGTGTCTGGACCATCTAGGTTCTGAGAAGTTCTTTGTTTTGATTCATTCGAAACCTCTAGGTGGTGTGGGTTCAAACTTCTAAATAGCACAAATTAGTTATTATTTTGAATTTCGAACTCTCTGAGTCAATTCTGTCCAGATCCTCCGAATAGTGTAACATAACAACTAGATTTTGTGGGATGCCTATAATCCGTGCAGGAGAGAAGCTTGCTCGCCCATTTCATTGATCCTGCCATTTGAGCTCTTCTCCTTCGCGCTTCTTTGACAAATCTTTTGAGAGGAAAGGAAAGAGAGTTCAACATCTAGCAAGGTCTTCTCCAAGCTTGATTTCTCTTAGTGCTCTTGGAGGTTCGCGACTCCTAGATGGTTAGGAATTTTGGAGAGCGTTTAAGATGTGAATTGCCCAAGCGTTTGTGAAGGTTGGAACTCGCCTACCGCAAGGTGAAGAGCTTGTTTTGTTTTCTAGTTTCTCATTCTTTGCTCATATTATTGTGGTGTCATGTTCTTATTATGATGTCATCTGGCTTACCTGCAACTCATTCTTAAAAACACACTCTCCTGTAAAATCCCCGTGTTTCAAACCCAGTTGGCTTGGGTGTAAGTCCCATCGTGGTTGCTCACAGCACAAATTGATATACGTTAATATTACAGGTTGACAATTAGTGATATTAATTCATCTACAGAGCTTTGCATAGATAGCCAGTGCCGATGTATAAGCAACTAAGCATGTTTAATTATGTGACCATACCACTCAGTGGCGGAGACAGGGGGGCGAACAGGGGCCTGGCCCCCCCCAACGATCGACGAATTAACGATGAATTAAGGAATTAACGACGAATTAAGGAATTAAGGAACTAAGATTTCCTAGGAATTAAGGAATTAAGACTACTTGGCTGACTCAAGGTATTTGGCTTGGCCCCCCCATACCCAAATCCTGGCTCCGCCACTGATACCACTAATGGCTATGAAATTGGTAGCTATCCATGGGGAGAATGACAAGCTTTAGCTCGCAGCCCGCAAGAGCAAACATGCAACCAGCATCGAAAATGGTTAGCTCGCTGGTCTCGGATGATTTCTCCTGGTTGAGTAGTACATTTGTTGGCAAACTGAAGTAACCTAGTTGATCTTTCTACATTCAAAGAACATACTTGTTATACTTGTAGAGTTTGAGTCTCATTTATCTCACTAGAACTTTTTGTTCGGAGTCAGATCAAATTTCCTTCGCACAAAGGTCATTGTGTTTGATAGTTAGGAGCTGTTTGGTTGAATCACTAGTACAGAAACAAGCATATCTGATGCCTAATGCTAGATGGTTTGGCCGAACTGTCTCGGATAAATCTAATCCCAAATGGTTAGAAATAGGGAACAGTCTCAAAAAATTTCTGGGTAAAATGGTTGCTTCTGATGGATTACAATCTTAGATGGTTTCTAACAAAAAATCATTTGGGATAATAACCCAAACATTTATTCTGGGAAACCGGCTACGATTTATTACAATATCCCACACGGTTGTGTACAAAATAACCGTATGGGATATATTCTAGGCAGTTTTTGTCAAATACAGTCTGGGATAATGCCAGTATCCTAGACTGTTTCTATTTTAGCCGGCTAGGATATATCCTGCCTTTATGCCTGCACCTGACCACCCACCGACAGATCTGGATCTAGGTTTTTTCTAGTGGGTGTAACAAAGGTGATTTGGGGGCAATTTTGGGGCGGTTTTTGGAGTGGAGAAGGAGGATTTGTAAGAGATATTGAAGATCTCTTGGTTATTGATTTTGAAAGGTTAGTAAAGCTTTCTAATCACATTAGAGTAGTTTACTCCATTAATTAATTTCATGCATTTTTATTTCAGTTGTCAAATGTTAGACTTAGAGAAAATGTGTTGAATTATTTGAATTGGGGTTTAAATTAGACAAAGTTAGAGGAATGGATCAAATAGTGACCATTTCCGTGTGGTGAATTATTTGACTTGCTGGTTTAAGTTATAAAAGGAAGGTTACTAGGTATGGAGACAATAGAGAGAATTGAGAGATGGATGGATTGAATAGTGATGATTCCCCTAGTGTTGGCATAGAAAAAAGAGATCAGAATGATCGATGATTTAGCATTTTGATAATTAATTAATGAAAGATTAAATTTATAATGAAATAATATAAGTTATTCTTGTTAAGTAGAAGTAATAATTGGAATTTATGTTAATGAATTTAAATATTTAATGCATAGATGGATCGAAGATGGATGTACAATTGCAGTCGCGTGAGTGATGAATACATTAAGGGCTTGATGATTTTAGAAGAGCCGCCAAAGAGGATATGCTTAATAAGGGGAGTGAATACATATATTGTCCATGCATTGACTGTGATAATGTGAAGATGTTCGACAACGCAAGATAGATTGAAGTACACTTGATCCAAAGGGGTTTCAAAGATGGGTATACATGTTGGACCACGAACAGTGAGGAGGGGTTCGTCATACATGAAGATAGTAACAGAGCCGACGATGAAGTCAGTGATATTCCAGATGTAGTCGATTATACTATAGACGATGATAATGAGTTATCAGAGGATGATGAAATGCACAATTTGGATCTAATGCTTTGGCATGCTGAGGGGAACGACCTTGACGATGCTGGTCACAGTAAATTCTATAGATTAGCAGCTGATCGGAGAAACCATTGTTCCTGAGATGCAAGCCAAAATTCACAGAATATCGACCATGCTTGAACTATTAAAATTGAAGACAAGCAACAGATGGTCCGACAAGAGTTTCACCGCGCTATTAGGCCTGCTAGCAGATATGCTCCTAGAGGAAAATCAATTGCCGATAACCACGTACAAAGCCAAGCAGGTTCTTTGTCCCACGTACAAAGCCAAGCAGGTTCTTTGTCCTTTGGGATTTGGAAGTTGAAAGAATACATAAGTGTCCAAATGACTGAATGCTCTACCGTAAAGAGTATGCAGACTTGCATTTATGTCCTGTGTGCAAAGCATCTCGCTACAGGTGTAAGAGTGCTGAACCACATGATGTCGAGGATAGTGAGGAAGTGATTAAAGGAATTCCAGCCAAGATTGCTTGGTACCTTCCAGTAATTCCCTGCCTAAAGTATTTATTTGCGAATCCAAAGCAGACCGAACTAATGCGTTGGAGTGCCAAGGGGCGGAACGTTGATGGAAACTACAGACACCTCACGGATACCGTACAGTGGAGAAACATTGATAGGAAGTATGAAGATTTCGGTGATGAAGTGAGGCTGAACTGAAGGTTCGGATTGAGTACAGATGGAGTGAATCCTTTTGGTAGCATGAGCAGCCGACACAACACTTGGCATGTGCTTCTCTATATTTACAATCTCCCTCCTTGGTTGTGCATGAAGCGGAAGTATATTATGATGTCGATACTTATTCAAGGGCCAAGGCAACCTAGTAACGACATCGACATGTACTTTACACCATTGTATGATGATCTGCGGACACTAGAACTAGGGGTACATGTATGAGATGCGTTAAAAAAGGAGTACTTCTCTCTATGATTCTTGTTGTTCTGCACTATCCATGATTATCCTGCTTTTAGTAATACATCAGGCCAAACTACAAAAGGAGGCAATGATACGACGAGGGTGTATCTGAAAAACTCACGCAAGACCGTGTACATGCGGCACCATATGTTCCTGCCAAGAGATCACCCATATCGCAAGTTGAAGAAGCAATTCGATAAAAATACAAAGCGTGGTCCAACACCAAGGCCTTACCGTGGGACAGAGTTGTATGAGATGGTTAAGGACATCAATGTTATGCTTAGAAAGGGACATAAATTGACAACCTGTGAGAAGGTGCCCACCTAGAAGAAGAGATCCATATTCTAGAACTTACCTTATTGAAAGGATCTAGAAGTTTGTCACTGCATCGATGTATGCCCATTGAGAAAAATATGTGTGACAGTGTGATCAGTCTGTTACTTAACATTAAGGAGAAAACAAATGATGGAGTCAAGGCATTACTAGATTTGGTCGATATGGGCATTTGACCTGAGTTGGAACTAGTATTAACTGACAAAGGGCAAACTTACCTTCCCCCAGCTTATTACAGTCTATCAAAGGCTGAGAGAAACTGAACTGTGCAAGTTTTTGCTTGGTGTTAAAGTTCCATCCGGCTAATCTGCGAACATTAAAAAACTTGTTTTGATGGAGGACTCACTAGTACAGAAAAGGTTATCACTGACGGGCAGATATCACCCATCTGTGACGGGCCGAGAGCCCGTCAGCAACCAATCGTCAGTGGTAACACAAGTTACCTCTGACGGGTGGCACAACCGTCAGAGATAGCACATTATCTCTGACGAGCGGCAATTTGGACCCGTCAGGGATAACCGTGGGAGAGGACCACATGAGCGAAACGTAGAACACATCTCTGACGGGTATGTTACAGAAGACCGTCAGTGATAACTCCTACCTTTGATGGCTACTAGTAGCCGACCAGTCAGAGATGGAAGTTATCACTGACGGGCAATTTACTGGTGCCCGTCAGTGATGATTATTACCTTTGACGGATGTTTAAAGTTGCCCGTCAGTGATGATTATTACCTTTGACGGTTCCTTAAGGTTGCCCGTCAGTGATTATTGTTATTACTGACTGTTTTGTATATGCGCCCGCCAGTGATGATCCTATTCATAAACCTATTTTGCTAGCTAGGGCCTCAGGATTTGCTAGCCATGCTTAAAAAAAATTCCCAGCTGTGCAGCCCCCTAGCTACACAGCCTCTCAGCAGCCCCAGCTGCGAGGCACAGGCACAAAGTATACACATCACAAATATTTGAAATAACAACGTACATCACATAGCATCACATTTAGAACACATTCACAAATATCTGAAATTCACAAATCGAAATGCAAACATGCACATCTCTCATGCGGCATTGAAGAGAACAGAGTTACAAATCGAAATGAAATTCACGTTGCATTGAAGAGAATAGAGTATACAAATATGAACTAAGTTATCAATAAGTCAACATTTTCCGGAGGTGGGAGGCAGCTCTACGCTAGCGTAAAATTCACTGCCTGGCCGGACGACATACTGGTTCAAGAAGTACGCAAAGACATCTCTCATGCGGCATTGATCTCGTAAGTAGTCATAGTCGAGAGCCAGGTAGTCCTTCAAGTCTTTTTCACTGGATAGTGGGTTCCAGCGACGAACCATCGCGTCCATGTGCGCGCACACATAAAACCCACATGTCACGCTATTCGCCGGCTGCTGCCTGCACGGGAAGTCAAACGCGTGGCTGAGCCTAGGATTTGACTTTTTCCAACGCGCCGTCCCTCCCATTGCCCTAAATTTGGCGTACGCCTCGTCAATGCACCGCCGAATCTTACTGAAGTCCCTAGGGGGTAGTCCTTCTCTGCGCCTAAGAGAATCAAGGTAGAATACCTTGTTCCAAGGTACGACTATCACGATAAGAACCCAATGGTCGCTGCATAGACCAGATGAGATGCATGTAAACACACGTAGCTATTTAATTAAGTGCTTGAACAAAAAATTGATGCAATTAGTAAAGAACTCACAGAGGGTTATATGGCAAGATTAGCATTTCACTGTCCCTTTGCGCGAGCCATGCCTCGGAGATGAAATCAACGACCGACTCAAATGCTTCGTCGATTTGGCGGTCGTGCAAGATGCACGGATCGATGAACCCAATGCTCGCTTTGTTACACCTGGCCTCTTTAGATTGCCAGAGTGTCCAGACCCTCATTAGCGTGGTGTCTAGTCTCTTCAGGTTATACATACTCCAGACGGCTTCAAAGTCAACGTTGAATGAAGGACTGTCAAACTCTCGATAAAAGTGGTAACTTTCTGGTACTTCGACTTTGATGAAGGACACAAATCAATCCGGTTGACTCGACTATAGCACGATCATATCATGCAGCAGTTTTGCCTCGGCTCCCAAAGTTTGCATTTCATCGTCCGGGAGGAGCGGCTGACCGGGAATGTAGCTGTCTGCCCTTGCTTTCTGTTGTACTTCAGGAGTTGATGCGTAGGACAGGGACTTAGCGGCGCTATCTTGTTTTGCTAACCTCTTTGCTGTGCCGCCCCGTTTGGTGTTCCTTCTCTTTGGAGCCTTTTGGGCCGCACTTGGATCACTCTCCGTACGTATTATGTTTTCCTTAGGCGTAGGGCTAGCAAATGCCTCCTTCATTGCCCCGTGAAGTGTGCCTGGAGATAAAGTCTTCGCGGCACCTTGCGCACTGACGGGCTCCGCTGGCGGTACGACATTCTTCGGGTCCTGCCTATGCTTGGTGCGTCTTTCTTTTCTCAGCAGCTCGGGTGCATCGACAAGTGCCAGCTCAACTTCCATTGGAGTGGCATCTGCCTCCGGTCCCTCATGGGCTGGCATCGAGTCTTCGTCTCTCCGGTCGAATGACAGATGTGTTTGGCTCAAGGCCAAAGGAGATATCCGGGTTAATGGAGAGGCGCTGGCCGGAGATGCGCGAGTCGAGGCCCCTTCTACAATCACTTGAGCCTTCGGCCACTGGATGAAGGTCATCAGGCATTGTCTTAGCATGGTCGCATCCTCTTTAGGAGGTACAGGGACAGTCATGGCACCGAACTCGGCAACTACCCTATCCACCTGTACCTTCACCATGTCCGGCGATGTAATCTGATGGTGCGTCAGGGCCCCCGAAGAAGCTGGCATCAGTAGGCCGTGTGCGACGGTAACATTGGCGCCCGGCACAGGATAAACCAATCGGCATTTCATGGGCACCTGCACCTGTGAAACAGTTAAATGTTGGTTCTCGGCCATTAGAGTAGTGTTTGAAACATAAGATGTGTATGAAAGATTCTACTAAGTGCCATGAACTTACACTTAGGGTATCACACGGATACGATGTAGCTACCCCATCGGAGGTGGCCGCATTGGTAGAGGCGCAACTGCTCCCTCCAGGAACGTTCGGCGCACGATGCGTGGGTGGCAGCTCCCCATATAACCTTGCGAACTCCTGTCTTGCCGCCTCTCGTGCCGCCTCTTCCGACCATCTCAGGAAATCCTCGCTGATCTCCTGTCTCGCCGCCTCTCTCGCCTTCTCCATCATCGCTTCCATTAAAGCGTCGTGCCTGCTCCTCTTCCTTTGGCGGGCGGCACCAGGTGATTTGGGAAAGATTCTATCCCATGTAGCGGTTACACCGACACCTCGTATACGCTCAGTTTTCTCTGGGTTTCCCAGAGCAACCGATAGAGGTGTTTGCCACCTCTCGAAATGTATGGAATCTTGAGAGGATTCCTGCTGGCTCAACTATACCTGCAATAGAGACGTATGATATTTCACTACCGAGCATTTAGGAAACAAGTTATTTACGATGGATTGACAGGACAGGTCGAGTTAGTACCAATCGATTGGACACTGCCTGGACCTCCTCGCTGGGGGAACGTCACATCCCCCGTCGTCGGGTTCACTTTCGTGTGACCCTTGGCCCAGTTTCTGGCGCGAGGCTCCGATATTTCCTCGAAAGGAACTGGCTTCCCAGCCGCTCGTAGTGCAGCATCTTCTCTTTCCCATTTACTCTTTATCCCGGCGTACCCGCGGCTGCCAACTCTGTGGTTGAATTTATTCCTCGTTCGCAGCTCCTTGTTCTTCTCACTCTTGGCCTTGAACTCGTCAGTGCTCCTCGAGGCGACGAATTGGTCCCACTACTCATCAGTTACTTTCGACCATCTTCTTCCCGGATGGTGATTTTTCATCACGTACTCCTTGGTCGCAGTGTGTCTCTAGTTCTTGTGAGCATTACACATCGTTATCTCCGTGTGGTGCTTCACCGTCTCCTTCAGGTGCTCCGGGACCTCGAACAGGTTAAACAGCGAAGTCAACAAGGCATCTATCTCTGACCGGGGCACCTGGTTCCATTCGGGAGTAGTGATCGGGATGTTCTCCCGTACGAGCACCCCACAGGTGTTGTTGAATTTCGACGCCGAGCTCATTGGTTCACGTGGTGCGCCTGTGTCGAGGTCGACCCCCGTGATGACTAAGGTCTGCGTCGGCAATTTGTTCCCCATTCTTGGTTTGCGTTGCCTTTTTGGTGGCGCTACAACTTCGGCCTCGACCTCGTCCCCAGGCTTGAACGGTCCAGAGCCCCTTTTTTACGTAAATATATTAACTAGATTAAATAAAGACCTAATATGTTTATAATTAAGCTAATTGAATTAAATAAGAACATTGTCCACTATGGAAATTAGGATTTATTAGCAAGAACAGGACTACTAATTCCCCCATTAACACAGCCAAAATCATATAAGTTCGAACCAATTGATAAGGAATCGTAAGACATATTTAGACACCGACCAATAAAATGATCCTCTGATTATCCACATTAAGTATGTTTTTGCTTGAAATTGATTAGTTAGAACCTTTTTGTATCTAAATTTGGTGCCGCCATTAGTTAGGAATAGATTGATTCGTAACACAATTTGATCTCCAACTGAATTTCATCAACTAGGAATAGTTTGACCACAATATATCACTATTTAAGTTTACGGTATTGCAGAATTGCTGGAGATCCTGTCGCATTGCATAATCATTTCAGAAATTTCTCACTTCATAATCATTCTTGAAATTATCAGTACATACACGTAGAATAGAAAAAATTCAGACTCCATACACACAAGTCTTCTACTCATATCCATCTGTAAAATCAATCCAATTTCCATATCGTACACAAGAATCAAGATCACAATTTGTGTTTAGGAACAAATTGCATGAACCAAAAATCAGTCTCCCTGTCCCCCATGCCGAGAAGAAACCCTTGGTAGAAATTATCTTAATTACAGGCAAGCATCTTTCCTAATGACAGCATACTCGTAGTGGACAATGATAAGTACGAATCATTAGATTCTTTAACTATAATTCCACCATCTTTCACTATAATGCATGGGAAAGAACTGAAGCTTTGAGAATCAATTTTGAATAGTAATTCCACCATTCTTTACCTATAATTCCACCATCTTTAACTACAATGCATGGGAAAGAACTGAAGCTTTCATAACCAATTTTGAATAGTAAAAGAATGCTAACTTGCTGTGCATACATTCCTCAATAAATCAAAGGAAATGCAAAATAGATGAACCCCGGAGCTAAAGAGCACTACAGGGTGAAGCATTTGAACAACCGAGTGACAGTGGTACTTACCCGGGCATGCCGGAGTGGGAGGAAGAGGTGGCGGCACCGGAGTGCGAGGAGGAGGAGGCGGCGACGGCGGCTTCTGCGGTGGCGGCAACCTCGGCGACGGTGGCCGCGGCGGAGGCGACCTCGGTGGCGGTGGCTTGCGCGGTGGAGGCGACCTCGGCGGCGGTGGCCGCGGTGGAGGCGGCCCCGACGGCAGCGGGAGTGGAGCAGGTGGCGGCGGGATCCATGGAGCACGTGCGGAGCAGTGCAGATCCATCGGCGGCGGCAGCGGCAGTTCGACGGAGGCGACTAGGGCTCACTGCTGGTCCAGGCTTGAACGGACGTGCGGGCACGAAATTTTTTCTAAGTGTCTAAAGTCCTATATATAGACCCCACTCATCACTGACGGGCAGAAAAAAACACCCGTCAGTGTTATATATCAGTGACGGTCAACAAATAAAGGCCCGTCAGTGTTGATGATGTCATCACTGACGGGCAAAAAAACGAACCCGTCACTTGTATTTACGAGTGACGGTCGCCAAATAAGGCCCATCAGTGTTGACGTGATCGTCACTGACGGGCAAAGAAAACTGACCCGTCACTTGTATTTATCAGTGACGGTCACCAAGCAATGCCCGTCAGTGTTGATGATGTAATCACTGACGGTCCTGTATTTGGACCCGTCAGTGTTAGTCAACACTGACGGTCGCCGAATAAGAGCCCGTTAGTGTTGACTTCATCTTAGTGTTTCCAGGGTCTAAGCATGCGTTTGGTTGAGGTGATGAGCCTGGATAGCTTGAGTTTGTCACCTGAGACTCAGGTGGGTAATCTCACCATCTCATACAAATGGTAACCATAGCAATCCATCCATCCAACCAAACATAAAATTGGCTCACCATATCCAACTTCCATCCATGCATCCAACCATTACAAAACATTGATTCATCCAACTTCCATCCATCCAACCAAATGCTTGCTAAGTGTAAAGGATTCATCACTTGCTGGGCTTCCAGCATAATCAAAATTGCATATCTATATAAATGACAACACTTATATCACACATATATATTTATATCTATATCACATAAGTGACAACAGTTATATCGATCACACATATATATTTACATATCTACATCACATAAATGACAACACTTATATTAAGTTCCGTCGTTCTCGTCATCGTCATCGACTAGCTTCTTCCCTTGATATGTCAGTCCTTCGTTATGATCAGTACGTACGTACGGCTTGGCATTGTTATCAGTATGACGTTTGATCTTTTTATTTGTCTTCTCATCTTCATCTTCGGTATCCAGATCAACGAATTGGTCGTAGTCTTCTTCGTCCACTACACCATCCACTCCAACGATACTCCTTTTTCCTTTTCTTACAACGTGGCGCTTCTTATTAGATGGATCCAGTACGTAGAACACTTGCGCAACCTGTTTAGCCATTATGGTTCCTCTTTGGACCCGACACTCCGAAGATTCACCGTGGTGAAGTTCTGATCTTCGACACAGACGTCCTTCAGGTGCACCCAAAGGCAACGAAACACCGGGACCTTGGTCACGGTGTAGTCAAGTTCCCAAATCTCTTCGATGATGCCGTAGTACTTGCATTTCGGGCCATCAATACTACTTTTAGCTTCTATCGTCACCCCGGAGTTTTGATATGTGCTTTTCCGGTCTTGGGCCTCCGTATAGAATGTGTATCCATTGATATCATACCCTTGCCATGTCACGATGTTTGTCATGGGTTCTCTTGCCAACCATTTGACGATTATTTCTTCTTCACATGTCGGTTCCCTTCCGTACCAGTAGTCCTTTAGCCAACGGCAAAATTGCACGTTGTGCGTCTTTGTGATCCAAAAAAGTCCTCTATTAGGGTTTTCTTTGCGCAACAGTTGCTGGTGCATCTCTATATAAGGCCCAACCACTGACGTTGCAAGACCATGAAATGTGCTCTATGGAAGTCAGTTGATCGATCGGTACGTAAAGGATCGTACTGTCTTCTTCCGAGTGTGCCGACACCAATGAGTCTACCCGAGTGCCGCGAACTTGGCACACCTATAGGTCGATGTTCAGCCATGTAATCTGTGCAGAACTCGACACACTCTTCAGCAGCATAGCCTTGCACAATGCTTCCTTCAGGCCGATATCTGTTACGAACGTAACGCTTCACCCCAGCAAGACACTCGCACAATCTCTTCTTTTCTGCTTTGCTCAGAGTGTAACAGGCGGGAGGTAGGCGCATCTTGACTCTCAAATCACCCTTGTTTGTCTTTGACGTTATCTGTTTGGACCACAACTCTGGTCTGACGCCCATCTATTCCATGTCAAGCCGTGCCTTGACACCATCTTTTGTCTTGTCTGGAATGTTCAGCAAAATACCAACCAAGCTGTCGCACACATTTTTCTCGACATGCATGACATCAATACTGTGACAGGTGTGTAGAACTTGCCAGTAAGGCAGGTCCCAAAATACCGACTTCCTCTTTCAGATGCCTGGTCTTAGCTCTTGTGTCTTTCCGGGTACAATTTCGATATCCTTGACAATCTCGTATATCTGTGCACCGGTCTTCTCCACCGGCTTCGACCGATTTTCCACTTCTCCGTTAAACTTAATTGGGCACTGCCTCCATGGATCGTTTTTGGCCAGCCACCTCTGGTGACCCATATACACGATTTTCCTCGAGTTCTGTAAGAATAAACTCACTGTCTCTTTTTGGCATGAGACACAAGCTTCGTATCCTTTCACACTCTGGCCAGATGAGTTTCCGAGCGCTGGATAGTCATTGACCATAGTGAACAACATAGCTCGTAGCTGGAAATACTCAACTTTATCAGCGTCCCAAACCTCAACCCCCTGGTGCCAGAGTGTCTCTAGTTCCTCCTTCATTGGCTGCATGTACACGTCAATATCGTTTCCAGGTTGTTTCGGCCCTTGGATGAGTACGGAGAGGTGTATATACTTGCGCTTCATCGACAGCCATGGAGGAAGGTTGTACATCCATAGAAGGACTGGCCATGTGCTGTGTCTGCTACTCATGTTGCCGAATGGATTAATCCCGTCTGTACTCATCCCAAACCTTATGTTTCTCGCCTCCTCCCCGAAATCTGGAAATGCATCGTCCACTGCCCTCCATTGGCATGCATCGGCAGGGTGCCTCAGGATTCCATCTTCAATTCGACCCTCCTTATGCCAACACATTCGTTTTGCATCTTTCTTGTTGGCAAAAAACCACTTCAAACGGGGAAGAACAGGAAGATACCAGCAAACCTTCGTAGGGGGGCCCTTCACTTCATCGTCGTCCTCGTCACAATCGAGCTGGTTTGCAATACACTTGTACCGGGATGTCTTGCACACCGGACATCTTCGTAGGTCTACGTACTCTCTGCGGTACAAGATGCAGTCGTTTGGACACGCATGGAATTTTTCAACGTCCAATCCGAGAGGGCATATAACCTTCTTTGCCCTGTAAGTGCTTGTAGGCAAGATGTTCCCCTCCAGGAGAACGTTGGAAAGGAGCTCTAATAATTTTGTGAAACTTGTGTCCGGCCAGTTGTACGCTGCCTTTAGCTTTAGAAGTTCTAACGAGACGGACAACCGCGTATGCTCGAGTTTACATCCAACAAACAACGGTACTCTCGTGTCTTCCAACAATCTTACAAACTTTGCGAACTCTCTTTCATTCTCCGGGGTCGAAGTCATTTCTTCCATATCATGCAACATGTCATTCAAATTCCCCATGCTATCCTCTGAAGATTCTGAATTAGCTTCTTCCTCGATAGCTACGCCGTGCTCATCCTCAACGAGGTCCACCGCTTCTATCGGGTTTGCAACTTCTTTCTCTTCACCATGACATGTCCAACGTGTATAGCCTTCCATGAAACCCTTCGTCAGCAAATGTAGTTGCAACTCCCCCGTCGTCGATAACATTTGCATATTACTACATTTACGACATGGACAACACATCTTCGCTTTTCCCTTGATCGCCATATCCTCTTGAGCGACTCGAAGAAACTCGTTCAAAGCGGTGACGAAACTCTGTGTGGCACGATCTCCATACATCCAACTTCTATCAATTGATCCCTACGGCAAAATAAAAATAATTTAATAAAATAAATATATTAAATTAGCCATTTCTTCTCTCACGCGAATAAAATAAAGCACTTACCATGTTAGAGATTCAAAGAGGAGCTAGGAGCGACGGATATCGTGGGCCTTTGGGGAGAAGGATGTTGACAAGGAGGCAGCTGGGGTCTTTGAGAGGGGGATGGGGACTGGAGGAGGAGAAAAAATGGCCTTTTGAGAGGGGGGAGGAGAGAATCAAGAGGCCGGGCTAGCTAGCAATCTTTGAGAGAGGGATCAAGAGGCCGGGCTGGAGAGAAGAGGGCCTTCGGGAGATAATAGGGCCGTGCGCGAGCCGCAGCAGTTTAGCTGGCGACAGCGGCGCACGCAGCTGGTCCTTGGGACGCGCGGGCACAGAAAGTTTTTCCAGCTTGGGCTGGATTTATATAGGAAGGAATACCACTGACGGGCAACATGCAAGGAACCGTCAGCGATAAACAACGAGAACTGACGGGCGACCCACAACAGCCCGTCAGTGAAATCGAAATATACATCACTGACGGGCAGGACAAAAGATCCATCAGTAGTGACACATGTCAATATCATGGCCCAAGTCACCACAGACGGGCGAGAATGAAGCCCGTCAGAGATGTGGTTATTACCTCTGACGGGTATTACTGGTGACCGTCAGTGATAATTCGACTTCATATCACTGACGGGTGATTGTAAGCGACCGTCATAGATGACAGTTTACATATGTGACGGGTCTTTCTGTGTGACCGTCAGTGATGATTTTCTGTCAAATCTTGTGTTTCCGTTTATGTCAGTACTGACGGTCTTTCTTCTTGCCCGTCAGTGATGACTCGAAACGACACATCTTGTATAGTCACTACTGACTTCTTTCCTTGTGCCCGTCAGTGATATGTGGGAAGCATGACGGGCTTTTATCCGCCCGTCTGTGATGAGGTATAGCGGATGACCTTATTTGTAGTAGTGACTTGAAATTAATTGGTATGAAGCCTCACAATTGTCATATTTTGATGACACATATGCTACCAGTTGCGATCCGGAATATTCTGCTAATCGAGGTCCGAGAAAGTATTATGAGGTTATGTTCATTCTTTAACAAGATCTCATAGAAGGTCATGGATCCCTCTGAACTTGATCAACTACAAGAGAAGGTGGTGATCACTCTTTGTCAGCTTGAGATGTATTTTTCATCATTGTTCTGCGATGTCATGGTCCATCTTATTATTCACCTTGTGCACGAGATAAAGCTGTGCGGCCTGAACGAGATAAAGATATGCGGCCCAGTTTTCTTTCGTAGCATGTATCCGTTCGAGTAGTATATGGGAATTCTCAAGGCTTATGTGAGGAATTGATATCGAGGGCAGCATTGTAGAAGGTTACGTGGCCGAAGAAGTTGTTGAGTTCAGCGTGGACTATATGGCTAAAACCAAGCCAATAGGTGTTCCTAGATCTCGCCATGAGGGAAGGCCACTAACTTGGTCAGAAAAAGGATCCAAAGCTCTCTGTTTTTCTTTTTAGCAACAAGATCGATAAAAATCTTTCACGTATATATGTTCCTTTTAAATGTGTAATTTCTACTGATTGAAACAGACACATGTACTAACAGTTCAAATAGCCACCAATCAGGTTATAAAACTTCAAAAGAAACTCAACAAAAATAGTAATAAGAGATGGCGTATAAAAATTCAAAACAAACCAAACAAAAATAGTAAGATCAAGCGAAGATCAAGTAAAGATATGCTGAAATATGTAGAAAAGTAAAGTCGATAAGTTTCTACATTGTTTTTCCCATCTATCTTTTTAATTAACACTGCTAATTATGTATAGATTATTCCATTTATGCCATACATTTCCAACATGGCTAACATTAAAAACTTAGAAAATTACACCCCTAGTCTCTAAACATGGCAGTTGCAAGTAGTTTAGTATAACATCTCTCAAAATGTTAAATCACCTCCTTAAACTTGGTTTGCGGGTGCAAATACGGTCCAACCGAGGCCAAGTCGCTATATTCTGCCACCGTGGTATGCTGACATGGCATAGGGGTGGAGGGAAGCGGGAAAATGGGCCAAGCCCAAGAGAGGGGAAGAGGGAGGGTAGAATGGGCCAAAGCTTTTGGCCCAATGGCTTAATTGGTTTATGATTTATTCAAAAACTTATTTAAAAAGAAAATTAAAAAATAAAACAAATACAGTCCAATAGTTATGAGAAAATTCACATTGGCAAAACCAAATATAAGGAATCCACTAAAATGATTCTAGAGGTAAACTCCAAATTCACTTAGTTATTTATTTTTTATGGTAGTGTTGCTCATTATTAGTTGTTGCTCTTATTAAAAAATATATTTTTTGGAGTTTACCTCTGGAATCATTTTAGTGGACTCCTTATATTTAGCTTTACTTATGTGATTTTCTCATAATTATTGGACTACATTAGTTTTGTTTTTCAATTTCCTTTCCAAATCAGCTTTTGAATAAATCAAAAACCAATTCAGTCATTGGGCCAAAATCTTTGGCCCATTCTACCCTCCCTCTTTCCTCTCTCCGGTCTGGCCCATTTTTCCACTTTCCTCCATCCCTACGCCATGTCAGCATGCCACGGTGGCCAAATACAGCGACATGGCCTCGATTGGACCGTATTTGTACCCACAAACTGTGAGAACCCTAGTTTTTAGGTTAGAGTTAAGCGTCGTAAGGAGGAAGCTAGGTCAACTCGCGTTGCTGAGTTGACCCGACTCCACCGAGGAACGGCGAGAGTTACGTCGAGAGTTAGAGAAAGAGGGGAAGGAATTGGTTGTGCATCTACATTATACATGGCATACATCATGATTATAATACACATGTTCATAATATTGGAATATGGGACTTTATTGATTAAGGAATAATACAATGTCATGTTACAACAATATTACAAAAGTATAAAGAAGAAGAAGAATAAAAAAATTACATTGAAATATTTCTACCTATACATCAATACTAAACCCTAATTTCCAATCTTCGAGTCTTCAAACCTGGAGTTGTCGTGGAACACTGAGAGCCGAAGGGGGAACCCTTCAGAAATGTAGGCGACATCCGAGGTCGTCGAGTATATGCACTCGAGACCGTGGGATTTACGCCGTTGCTGTAGGAGGTAAATGTTTTTCAAAAACAATTTTGAAATAAACGTGGCCTTATCGGCACAGTTCCGCCGACATCCGCAGTGTTAGCTGCGGAGGCAAAATAGTGCCGATGACCTAAATAATTTTAGTTTTGAAAATAGTTTTGCAAAATGTTTTTGTTTTCAAAATGTCCGAGGGCCACATGGCTAAGACCCTCATTTGGACAATCTAAATATATATATGTATATATATATATATATGGAGAAAAGAGATGAGAGAATGAAATAATTTTATTTTTCCTATTCTAATTACCTCCATAAGTTTTTGTTTTGAAAAGAATTTGCTTTATAAAACCAAAGAGGAGATAAAGTAGCAGCCATCCATGTTTATCCAACCAGCCTAATTAAAAAATTAATCAAGCCGATTCACTCGGTTCATATGGCATCATCCCATCGATAGAAATGCTAGCAAACCACATATATTGACCTAGGTCAACATTTTAGCTCAAAGAAATGGCAGCCATCCATTGAGGGTTTGGCATCAGTAGGAAATTTTGATCAAACTCAAATATCCCTTAGCTTAGCTTGTAAGGTAGCAAGGATAAAAGATCAGCATAGCCGACTTTGGAGCAAGCAGGAGGTGGCGGAAGTTTCCACCGAATGGGCAGACCACAACAGGTCCCCATATAGCCCAGATAGCCATAGTGGCAAAGCACCATCCTCACCGTAGACACCTCAAGGACATCAGCTATCTCTCTCAAAAACTAAGGAGAGTAATAGCGTGGCAGCCATTTGGGAGCACAAGGGGAGGAGCCAAAACAAGGACCAGGCCACCACGAGCAAGAGGAGAAGGAAGAGCACTCGAGTGTTTAGGAGTCCAGCTCCAGGAGGCCGAGACCACCAAGTAGAAAAGAAGGAAGCCGGCCACCCAGATTAGGTGCAGGAACAGCAAGGCCACGAGGAGTGGCAAGACAAGAGGTGGACCACCAAGATCAGCTAAGGAGGAAGGGAGCAGGCCACTAGTAGTACCAGGAGCATAAGGGAGGCCACGGCTAGGAGGAAAATCAGCCAGCTTACCATTGTCCCAACTAGCACAAGGTAAAAATCTTTGGAAGCTTATAACCCATACACACATGCATTTTAGCATGTTAATAGAACCCTCAGAACTTGTTTTTCATCATAAAAACTTTATAAACAGTTTTGGTGGTATCTGTTCTTATCAATAACACCACAAGCTTTTCAAACAAAGTTTTCAACTAAAGTTCATCATCGGGTTGTTCCGGAGGCAACTAGTATAGTGAATCTGCTCTTATCAGATTTTGTTCCTTATCTCTTTTCTTAGATTTCTTCTTAGAGAAATCAGCATCACATATCAAGGCAGCACATAGGCATCATGAGTAGTAATCTGTTCTCATCAAGTATATCTTATCTCAAATTAATCCCCAGGAAAAGAGCATCTCAGATTTAAAACTAAGAATCAAACACCGTATCTGTTCTTATCAGTTTTCGTATACCCACCCTCAGAGTCCTTCTCAAATAAAATATCATAACCAATAAATCAGATCAAATAGAACTCTGTTCTTTTTGTTTAAGAAAACTGACATGCATATATAGGAAGGAAATAGAGAGGGACTAGGATCAAATGTAGAGCATCTGTTCCTTTGATTTAAACGAATTGGCATATAGAAAAGGAATACCAATATTGACTAAACAACTCATCATAGCATTAAGGCTGACATCAAGCAACACATCTGTTCCTTCCGTTAATAACTAACTTAGATATGTGCATAATGGAGTCAACAGAGAATTAGAACCAAGTAGTAGCATCTGCTCTTACCAATCATTAAGGGATCACACATATATACATATATGGGAGAAACAAAAGATAACTAAGATCACTTGATCATCTGTTCTTATCAGTTCAGTTATCCAGTATTCAAACACCGAATCAATACAAACTTAGCTAATGGCCAAGTAAGTATCTATCCTTAACTTAGCTAAACTGATTTTTAGGCATGGGTATAATAGAGGCAACAGAGAACCAATAAGGTCAAGAGAAGAATCTTGTTCTTTCGGTTAATGAACTGACGCAGATATGCACATGTAGTTAAGAAATCCATTTCCACAATCAGATCACTAGTTAATGCTATAGGGAAAGCCAGAGAACTTAACCATGCAAACATATCCCCAAGTGTTAACGTACAAGGATATCGAGCTAACTCAAAGGAAAACAACACCACGTTTTATTTTAGCACTTTAGACTACCAAATAGATCAAGTGATAATTGTCCTTATCTTATCTAGCAAATGGGGCATCGATCTGAAGTATTCAAATAAAGAAATAGCGTACAGAAACAGTAAGAAGAGCCTAAGGCTAAACAAAATACTTGCTCTTGTCAGATTTAAACTTTCTAAGATGTAAACCATGGTGGGAATGAGGAAAACCAAGTTCAGTATCTGTTATTATTAGTTCTATTAGCATATACTTAGGTATTTATCACCACCATACTTTTAGCTAGAAAATCAAGGATTAGCATCCGTTCTCTAACTCACTGAACTGAGATAAGCATACATCTACGTGGGAGCAGCAGAAGATAGTAAAGAACAAGGGTAATGATTGGGTAGCATAAACACTAAATTACATACAGCAACCTTAGCCAAACTCAAGCAATTGAATCAATATCGCAAGCAGACTAAATTTAATTAGAACCCTAGAACAAATGGGGGAAATAGGAGGAAAATTGGGGGAAGTTGGAAGGTAGAAAGGAAGAAGGAGGAGGCTTACCTAGAGTCGGCGCGCCACCGCGGTTGCGATGCGACCAACTCATCGCCGTCCGGCGGTGACGGCCGTGAGTGGAGCGGCCGCGCGGAGCGCCGAGCGGAGCGGTGCTCGGAAGGAGCTCGCGCTCCAGAGGACCCCGCAATGGTGCTGAGAGGAGCGGCGTCTAGGGCTAGGTGGCCAGGTGGCGACGGGGCCGAGCCCGGACGAGCACCTCAGGGAGGCGACGACAGCAGGGAGCCGAGGCACCGGTAGCTTAGACGGCGGCGGCAGTAGGGTCCCAAGCTGGGGGACGGAGCGGTGAAGCACCGCTCGGGATGGCGGCGCACGAGGGAAAGGAGGAGCACCGGACCAAGGCACCGGAGGCAAGGGTTGGCATCGGCGGCGTCGGCGTAGGGGAGAGAAGCGAGGGGAATTGAGAGAGAGCTGAGAGAGTTAGGGATTAGGGATTTTAGATGAAGTGAAGAAATGAGGGCCAGGTATGTGTTTGACCGAGAAAAGGAAAGAAAAAAAATATGTATATATATAAAGTAAATAAGAGGATTTTCACTACCTTCCTTAAAACAGAACGAAAAGGAAATATACATAGGTATGTAATGATAGACATATATGAGTAGGTTAGTAAGTAAATTGAAAGTTAGAGCAAATTGTTCAACTTTAAATAATTTCTTTTCTTAGAAAAGAATTTCAAATTGACCAAAACTATAAATTGTTAAGAATTAATTTATATGTATTACTTTCTAAAAGAAGTTAAATCCTAAGTTAATCGTCTTGAAGGCTTTAACATATTTCTTAAATTGATACCAATAGATTAAATGGAAATGTCAAAGCAAAATAACTTGAGATTAAAAAGATCAACGTTATCATTAACCTAAGATTTAAATTATCTAAGAAAAATTGTGTTATTCTCTAGAAGAGATTAAGGCCTGGGTTAAATCTTCTTAAGATCTTAGCTAATTCCTTAAATTAAGATCAATAGGTCAAAAGGAAACACTAAAGCTCGAATAAAGCAAATCGAAAGTTAAGCTGACCTAAGTGTAATATGAGAAACTAATACAAAGCGAAAATAATAATAACAACTAAGACTTGATTACTCGTTTAGTTGATTCTAAATCTTTTAAAGAATTTTTAAGTGAATTATGTCTGAATTTCATTAGGAATATGTAAATAGATATATCATCTCATGTATAGGATGTCATGTCATTTGCATTCACATTTGGAATCTTTTGAATTAGTCCTTATCGGACTTTATTGCTTTTCTTTGCCCGAAGCCAGAGTTCCACAAGTAAACCCTTCGAACTCCATTTCATATCCGTTACCAGGCAAGTCCAGTTTCTTGTTCATGTCCGTTGAGAATGCTTTACCAAATTTCCCTCTTGCCTATAACATGCACAAAATCTATTTTCTAATCAACTGTTGTTTTGTTTTGGATCGCCGGTTCTTGGATGATGGCATGGTGGGTGATAAAATCCTGGAAAGGGTGCGGGTAGCACATTGGAAGGTGGATTTCATCACACGGGAACGTTTCATATAAGGTTAATGCAACCAATGATCGAATGTGCTTAAGGGCGGTAGCAACCGCGCTTACCACATACCCTGTATGGGCAGGGCTGAGCTAAAGTACCCTTGCCCTAGGTTCATACTCCCCTAGGAATGCAAGACCTCGGCAGTGGGATCGATTGCCGGGAAGGTGATCTGGCTGTAGGTTGGCTAGTCACAAGTGATCTGGCTGTAGGTTGGCTAGTCACAAGTGATCAAGTCCGTACGTCGACTTGTCACATCATGTTGGTAGAAGTGGCACTGGCCGTACGTTGGTTAATCCACATTAGGAATTGGGACCGGTAGTCTTGTATGGACTACGACGTGGAGTATGGCCGAGCGGGCGGCGAAACGGCTCTGTGATCATGGGTAAGTGATTCGGGGCTGATTACCTTGGGTACATGCTTATGATCGTTTGTGGGTACAGTTGCACACCTCTGTAGAGTGTATAGAATTGTGGCATTGTCACTCCGTGTTCCCGGTTGGAACTGTGAACCCGACAAGAAAGGGATTCATCGGGAATCCTAGCAGCTTGTGAGACAGGAGATCATTAGTCTCTTAAACTGAAATTTGACTCTCTTACCTTTGCAATCTGCATTGCTTTTGGAGAACGTTGCCGTTCTCAGTAGATAGTGCATCAAACACCTCTTTGCTATGCCTGGACTTGTTGAGTACCTTCTGTACTCATCCCTCTATCTAATTCCTTTGAGTAGACTGTGAGCCGACGACCGAGGAGGAGGTGGATTATGTCGAGATCGACGACGAAATTCCCGAAGAGCAGGTGACGACAAAGGAGGACGGAGGCGTCAACTACTACATCGAGTTCCACGACAAAATCAACACCGAGTAGTTAGTAGGTCGAGTGAGTCGACAGTAGTAGTGAAGACTTTTGCTGTAGCCGAATAAAACGTTTTTAAATTCCCCGTACTTTTGGGAATGTATTTGTATCTTGTTCTCTGAATTTGTAAATTAAGTTTGTAATAAATGGACCACTGCAATGCTTCTGTCATGCTACTCTGTGAGATATGTACAGTCGAGAAGTCACTTCGTCTGTGCGTATCGCCGCACAAACCAAGTTATGGGGGCGACTTAACGTTTTGAGAGATGTTGTACTAAATTGCTTGCACATGCCAAGTTTAGAGACTGCCAATGTACTTTACTCTTAAAAATGTCGCAATTAAGCATAGAATGAACTCAATCAATTCATTCGTAGATCAGTTTTTGCCGTTATTGTTTGTCAATAGATTTCTTGATTATGGACAGATTCTGACTTAAACAAACAAGGACTCAATAGATATCTTGATTGTAAATTGTTTTATTATCTCTCACTTTCTTTTTCTAAGCCATGAAAATTGGACAATATAGAGAATTGGTAGATATGTCTGGCGAGAGTTCATCCCCACCGCATGGGTCACCACACCTAACATGCCAGACTCTTCCACAACAAAAAAATCTAAGGGTCGAAAGCGATTACAGAAGCCGGGTAGTAGATTTCTCGTCGCTACTATCTATGAGTACCTGGAGCCCCTATCAACCCGAATAGACGATGAAGAAGTTTATAACAATTTGTGGCATCATAGCATGGGAGCGAGTTAACAACACGTTAACCTCATGGAAGCAGCTCAATAAGGAGGAGCGCCAGGGTGTGGTGGATGAAACCCTGCTGTCATTTGAAGTCCTTGACCATCTTCTAGCAAACATGTGAAGAGCTGCAGGTCTAGCGGTAGATAAGTCATGGAAGAACTTCAAGAGCTTCTTAGTCAAAGAGTATGTTGAAAAGGATAGAGAGCCCTTTGAAAAGTATGGGTTCATTAATCCCCAGACTAGGAAACCTTTGTGGAGATGAAGAGGGCGGATGACTTCAGTATTAAGATTGAAGCAAACAAGGCCATTGCCGCAAAAAATATGCGCCACCATCGACTTGGCACATCGGGATATGTAGCCAAAAGGAGTCAATGGGAAAGGGAGGACGAGGAGGCACGACTGGCAGGTTCTGAACCTTCTTTCTCTGGTGTCGACAACCCCAGGGACCGAGACTAGCTTCAAGCTAGGGCAAAGCCTGATTTTAAGGACGCATTCTCCTTTCCTAATCCGGCTGACCAGGAGGTCTATCAAAGAATGGTAAGAGAACTATCTCCCTCAAATTTTGTGATTATTACACAACATGATGGTAAGAGATCTAACATGTAAGCCTCTTGCAGGAGTTGTTGAGTTTAAAATCTTCCCAAAGTTCCCTTGTGAGTGATAGGAAAAAAATATACTCTCCCAGGCTTTGGGCAATGCTGAGCATCTAGGTTGTACGCGGGGCTATGGGTTGTATGTCCCTTGGCAGAAAGTTTTCCTGAGTGACCCAGAGTCTCGGAAGGAGAGGAACACGCAAAAGCTGAATGTGATGCTGAGCAAAAGCTATAGCACTCACTGAAAGCGGAGATGTCACGACTGTTTGAACAGCTCAAAGTGCAGTAACTGGATGAAGGAACCCAAGGTAGCCCCGGTGGTCGACGGAGTAGCTACGCATCTATTGATGTTGTTGACGATAGCAGCACCACAAGTCCTGTAGATGAGATCCAGCATCCCACGTCCTGCAAGCTGTACGTGAAGCTAAGGAACATGAATTTTGCATTGGAGGTAGCTTATGGGATAGCGTATCCTCCAATGGAAGGAGATGTGGTCAACAATGTCCCATTAACACGGAGATATGCAAAAGTCAACATGGACATGGTCTCCAATAGCCAATGCAACAACATCCTGCTTTCCCATACTGATCTCGATGCTGAGATAAAACATCTTGGACAAGCCGTTGGGAAATTCATCCAGTGGCTTAAGAAAGACATTGTGATCAAGCAACGACAATCTGAGCCATCATGTCCAGTTGGGATCGTGGCCATGTTTTCTTCACTATCAAAGATAACTACCCAATTTGCGCTAGAGCATCCAACTAGTGAGCGCCAGCAAGAAAGCCATGTTATGGTACCTCTTCCAGTTCGAGCTCCTTCGGCGCTTGAGCAACTGGCTATTGAGCCCAACCAAGAAAGCCGTGCTATGGTACCAGCGGAGATTGCAAAAAGTGTTCTAGCGCGGACTACAAAAAATGGGGCCAAGGGGAAAGCGAAGCAGACAGATGAGAATATCCCTCTCATGGAGCTAGCTCGCAGGTTCACGCTTGGAGAACCAATGTTATCTGATGAAGATCTTAGTTCGAATGGGGTTATTTTTCAGAGGTTGCATGCTCACTGCATGGAAAGATCTAATGCACGGAGCATCCAAAGGGAAACCGGTATAGTAGTGCAAGTCCAAACTGATCATTTCAAGCATAACCGGTTATTCGATCTCTTCAACCTCTGGGAATTGGATGACTCCCTGATGAGATGCTAGACATTTTAATTGTTTACAACATTTGTCTACATTCCCGTAATACCCTCACATTCGTATATGTAAATAATTCCTTGTTTTCGTATATATTTCTACATAGATACATGATACAATTATCAAGAAAAAAGAACTACCCTGTAGGTTACCTAGACCCACATGTGGTCTCCGCACAAAGCATAGTGCGAGATGGAGATCGCGTCAAGCAATACATCACGAACGCATTGCGTCAGCACATGAGAAATAAGTAATATGTCTTGCCTAGAACCAGGAGTAAGTGATGCACTCCTCAACTCATTTTTTGGCTTTCAACTAGGGGTAAGTTATTAAAGCGAAATCATTTTCTGTAGAGGACACTAGAATTTGATTGTGATCAAAAGGTATTAAGAAAGTCTATTACCTTAATTCCTTAAGGTATAAAAAGAGGAACTAGTCCGTAATGAATGATTTACTCGACAGGTTAGTAAACAATCGTCCATACATTCTTCATTTTTTACTATATTTTGCAAATCCGTACTTAACAAAGTTTGCTCCTACCATGTAGGGCATGGGCGGCATTCGAAAATCAAGGTGTTGCCTAACATAAAACAAGCTCTTATCTCATCAAACTTCAAGTAATTCTTACCAAAGACAGCGAGTTCCACTAGAAGACTAATTCTTTGCAATTCGATGACTATATGTTTACTTATGCAATGAAATTGCGTGCACTTTTGATTCCCTTGTTAGTTATGTTTGCAATTATATGTATGTTCAAATCCGTGAGGTATGGAATATGCAAAGAAATGTGGAGATGTGAAATTACTTAGGTTTCAAATCTGTTCAATTATATATGTGAGATGTGATGATATCCATGACAATTTTGATGTATGTGAGATTATGATTCTGCTAGTTGATGCATGCGAGAATTAGATCTGTTTGATGTATGTCATAATTGTTATGTGATTCTGTTATTCTGCTATTTTTCAGAGGGCATGGCTAGCAATTTCTGAGGCTAGCCAAAAAAACCATGAAAATTCTGGTACCGTACATCGATATCATAGACGGTTCCACAATACAACCGTCTGGGATATGTGAAAAACGCTCGAGATATGAGTTGATACCAGACGGTTGTTCGGAAAAACCATCTGGGATATGAGACAGATCCGAGGCGGTTGCTTGATCAAACCGTCTAGGATATAGATAGATCCTAGACGGTTGATTGGCTGAACCGTCTAGGATATTATATAGATCCCAGACGGTTATTTCGCCTAACCATCTCGGATATGAGATTATCCTAGACAGTTGGTGAACTGGTTGAGATTAGGTCTTCACATCCAAAACCATTAATCCTAGCCAGTCGTGTAATCCGTCTAAGATTACATTTATGAACCGGCTGGGATTAGCCATCCTGTAGTAGTGAATGTCATAACATGTCTAAACATGCCAAACATTTTTGGCTAACATGGTAACCGGTGGCAAGAAAAAGGATGCCACAACTGTGGCAAGTTTGGCTAAAAGAATGAGTGTATGGTGCATGGTCCATGTGGCTAAGACGCTGTTTACTTAGGCTATAACTTATCTGAAAGTAAGTGTGAACTGTCTACTGTGAGAAAATTGTTATGAAACTGAAAGGTCGTTTGATAAACTGTCTGTAAGTGTAAATTTCTGAAATACCTTTAACGTTCTTTGAGGCTGTTCATATAAAGATTTTGACGTTAATCACCTGCTTTTATGCCATTGAATGAGCGGTTTTTGTTTTTGTGCAGATCGAATGAAAATGACAAGTTTTCCAGCTAATTTGACACAAGTGAGATATTTTCGAGCTAATTTACTATAAACATCATTGTTACTTCATCCTTTTCCAGATGAAAAATTAATATTTTGAGGCATGGATCTCAACACAATCTTTCAAGTGTTTGAGCATGGAAGCCAAGTCGCCGTTTGGTTAGTCTGTTAGCTTGTTATAGTGGAAAGCCACCCAATAAACCCAATGAAACAGGCCATAAGAAAATGTGGCAAGTGACAACAATTACAGTGAACCAAACATTAGCTTAAATTTTTTTGGCTAAGTTTGAGACAAACTATGGCAAAATGTGGCCTCCAACCAAACACACTGAGCCGCCGTTTTAGTGAAAAATAGATCAAGCAAGATCATGCTAGACAAGTATCACCTACATTGTCTCTTTGCAGTTATAATATTGCTACCATCTCATATGAGCTCACTGTCCTCCGTAATCGGGGCCTAAGGAGGATGACGTGCACAATGCGCACCATACCTTCCATGTCCATTCTAGAGGACGGGAAGTCTCCAACTTTCATGGGTGCCATCCACTCGCTCGACGAACAGTTGTCGACCTTATCAATCAGCGAACGAAGAACCGGCCCTTGTTGAATATTCATCTACACGCCTGACTGCCGATCTGTTTGGAGTGATTTGTATTTCTACTGAAGCACCTTCGGTTCTGAAGAACAAATCTCCCCGGTGGCACGAGCAACTTCAGTACTGGTGCCTCAAATTCCAGCTTTGGCACATCAGTAGATCCTTCGCTTGGCATCCCTGCTGCTTCTAGAGAAAGTGATCCTCTAGTTTGGAAAAATAGTGAAGGATATATTTACAAATGGATTATAGGTACCCACTCTTAATCGGACCAGCGAACGCGAACTTGAACTTGTTCCACCATCTTCCTGTTACAGTTGCGCCAGCAACGATCGAGAATGTGCACAGTAACAACGGGTACATCAGTAACGGATGGTAACGACCAGGAGGCGGGAGTACCTGGACGGAGTGCACACCAGAGTTGCGAGACGTGGAAGACTAGGATGGATTGAGGATCCGTCAGCTAAGTCAACCTTGCAAGCAACGTCGTTAATACGCGCGATCACCGGGTACGGACCAAACGTAGCGAAAGGACAGTCTGTGGCAGGCGTGTGGCGCCACAGATGTCTGCACATAGGGCTGCAATTTGACAAACACTTGATCTCCAAGTTGAAGAGAGCGATGGGAGCGAGACTTATCTGTAGAGGCCGTCATATGTTGTTGCGCACGGTTGAGGTGCTGCCGTAAGAGCTGCTGGACCACCTGACGATTTCTCCAGCCAAGATTGCAAGTCCGGAACAGAATTAGTGTCACTACTCTCGGTTCCTCAGTGACGTGGTTCATGTCCATATACAAGGCAACGAAAGGAGAAGTACCCAGGGCGGAATGGTTGTGATACCATAATTCAGCCAGAGAAATCCAATTGCTCCACTTCTAGGGATACGCGTGCACAAAGCAGCGTAGATACCTTTCCACACACTGATTGACGCGCTCTGTTTGGCCTTTGGTTCGCGGGTGATACGCCGAGCTCATGCGAAGTTGGATGCCCGTTAGTTTGAAAGCTCTAGATAAAAATGACTCGTGAAAACGTGATCGCAGTTCGAGACGATGGAAATGGGAAAGTCATGAAGCTATGATTCATATAAAGAAGTACAACGTGAGCAGCCGTGAATAGTTGAGACACCGGAATAAAGTGGGCGTACCGGGAAAACTTCTCGACGACCGCCAACTGGCAATTGAATCGGGAGGATCGTGGCAAGCCCTTCCACCTCGTTTGGCTTTCAGGAATTCAATTTGATAAATTCATTTGAATTCAAATACTATTTCAAATAGAATTGAAATTAGTAGAAATTAGATTTCACATCTAATTTTTATGTTTGGCTGCCATTTGGAATTGTGAAAAGAAATGAAATCCAGACTTGTTTGGCTGTTTTCTAGAATTGAAATGCTGTTTCTCGGAATTTTAAAAATCTGAGCATGGAAACATATATCTAACAATACAGGACACTAGTTATACCAATTTAAATCACTACCATTACATCAAGTAAGGCTCTTAACAATAGAAAAATTGCATCAAACTAAAACAAGCACATAAGTCTGCCATCACTATTCAACATTTAATTCTACAAAAGACAAGGTAGCTTAGATCCAGAATACAATAGTTCAACATTCAGCATTACTCATATTAAAGAAAACTTGAGATCCAGATGAAAGTTCACTCAGTAGCACAAGACATAATGTTCATGGTTTGACTTGCTTTAGTACCCATCTCTTCTTCAGATTTTCTGGCAACACCATTAAAGACTTGAACTTGCGATCATTAGAAACTAAAATATCATAAACTACCAATAGGTCATCCTCTTCTAACCCGGGGATTTGATTAAGAGCTGCTAGTATCTCTTCAGGAGGGGTAAGTTTTGAAGCTTGAGCAGCTTCATCTTGAAGGAAAGCGACGGTGAAGTTGTCCAATTTTTCCCCAAGCATGGAAGCAATTGAATCATCTGATCTATATCTCTTCTTTTATGCTCTTCACCCATTTGAGTTGATGAAGTTGTTACAGAATTACTGACATCCTCTGCAGCCATCTCCGCTGCACTTTCAGCCGCAGTCCTAGCTCCTTCTCCAGTAGCATGGTCCTTTGAGTACACGAGACTAATGGAATCCCAAAACTTTACAACCTTGTACCTATAGCAACTGGCTTCCTTGTTATCCTATACAAAATTTGCAAGATGAATAGGAATCAAGGTATACCAACAAGCAAAACCTTCATATTCAAATTACCCATGTTATGGAGAGCAAAAACTAAAAAAGACAAGCAATATTGCAACCAGCATGCACTGTTCATGACTGTTATGGTCCTTTGGTTATAATGCCACTACATGCTCTGAAATAGCAAAACTTGTGCCTTTAGTGGCCTAACAAACTCAAGCCCAGCCTCTTTGATTTGGGTTGTGGCACATAAGTTCTTCCAAAGGGTACCATTAAGAGAGAATAATCAACTAGGGAAAAGGAACTAGATGCATATGTCAAAATTCCGGGGAAAAGGAATTGTGTTGTGTATTTTAACATCAATCATGCATTTGAAATTCTGGGGAAAAAAACTCAATACTACTAATTAACAAATGAAATAGTAGATCAAATCAAACATTAGAGAGAGAGAGAGAGGGAGGGAGGAAGTGCTGCTACTGCATCTACTGCTCTAACTTCCACAACAACTAGAGCACCAATGTGAATTGGAGTGCATTGTAAAAGAAAACTTGGAGGTAGGATACAAGTTTCTTTTATCAATTCGACATATGAAAACGTTCATGGCCAAACATTCAAATTTCTAGGTTAATGCAATACATCCAGCCTCCAATATTTAACTCAAGCCGAAGAAAACCAAAATAACACTAGCATATGTGAAACTCGTGAAATAAATCATGAGAATGAATGATATACAAACGGCGATAAGCATAAACATAAAACACAAGCATAAGCATAAATATTTAGCTATAGGTAGATTTAAATTTCATGCCACCACAAGTGCACTAGGAAGTGTATTTACCTTGACATAGCTGTTTCAAACATCTTCATTGTCAACTGAAATCTTGTTCTTGTCCCAATCCCAAGCAAAACCACTCCTTGACAACATCTTGCTAATAATTGCATAGTGCTTATCAAAGGTCTTACTTCTAGAGATGATATTATCCTTTGCGATATCCATACTACACTTCTTGCGAACATTTCTAACTGCTTTAGTGTACACATGTGGTTTCCACCCATTTTAAGCATGATCGCCTTTGTTGTAGAGGTCCACAAAAACATTCAGCAGAGCCTCATCCATCTCATCCGTCCATACGACATAGCCTCTTGAATTTTTCCTCCCCTTATCCATACTCTTCTATAGCAAGTAAATCTGTGTGACAAAATACACGTCTAAGATAAAAGAAAAAGAATCACGAGAGAGAAGGAAGTAAAACATACATAAATAAAACATATAGCAAATATTACCACAATGCAACATATAGCAACACATGTAGCCACACTACATAAAAATATTCAATTGCCCACGCCTCACTCGATAATCAGCCTACATTTGATTAGCTAAGCTATCCCTGTAATTGTTCCATTCATTTGATGACTGAACATGCCTAATCATATTAGGTTCTTCTGGATCTTCAGAAATGACATTATTTATCTCATTATCCACGGCATTTAGCAGCGAGTCATCCATCTCTCTCTGTCTACTGCTTAGGAAGTTATGCAAGACGCAAAGCATTGATGATATGAATCTGTGACAAAGTTAGTATGGCATGTCAATATAAATCCAAAAGAACTCATTGATGGACGCATGGTGTGGCTACTAAACTAAGCGATACCTGATTTGGTAAGTTAAAAAATGAGCTAGTCCTCAAAATAGCCCATCTCATCTTTAGCAGGCCAAAAGTCCTCTCTACCACATTCCTAGCCGAAGCGTGTCGCAAATTATATAGCTTTCTTGGAGTACGTGGGTTATTTTCACTAGCAGCCCACTCTTTCAAATGGTAGCGTACGGACCGGTTGGAGCAAGGAATCCTGGACCATTGATATATCCGGCATCTACTAAGTAGTACTTTCCTATGTGAAATAAAATTAACAAGTATTATTTTTCAGTTGAAAATCAATAGTTAGATGTTCTATCAAACTAAGATTAAAAAATTACCGCTTGGAACTGCAAAAGCATCTTGTCGTGTCATTGCATCTCGCAAAACTCGAGAATCTGATGCTGAACCTTCCCATCCAGCTAAGACGTACAAAAACTTCATATTTCGGTCACAAACACCCAACACATTAGTGGTTATGCTTTGCTTCCTATTCCTATACCTTCCTTGTTGGGGCAATGGTACACGAACCTCAATATGTGTGCCATCTAATGCCTCAAGACCATTTTCACACCACTTCCACCACTGTCCTCTGGTTGTTCAATTGAAGGGTCTGGCAGCTTTATAAATTCATGAGACAGGGACAAATTTGCTCTTAAGACCTCATTTAAATGTCTACTTGTTGTCTCAAGTGACCACCTATACATCCTACGAAGTAATCGATACTTTGTACCATGACTTACTACAAGCAAGAATAATGCCATAGATTCTTCAACTGTAACATAGAAAGTGTCATGCAAACTACACCTTTCACGCAAGATTGCACATAGGTCATTAAAGGATCGTTTAGTAAAGCGCAAGCTATCATAGCAATGAACATTTGAACCCTGATAAATGTCTCTAAGCATTTGCTTTCTAACTCTAATCACAGCCTCATCCTCACTAAAAGTATCTATCTCTTTAGTCCTTATCCGATCATAGGTGTGCCCAATTATTGCAACAACTGTAACAAAGAATCCAGCTGCCGTCCTCCTTCTTCGCCTCCTCCTTCTCTCATCATTGACAGTGTTAACTTGCAAATCTAAAGTTGTTGTCGACATCTACATTGGCATGAACAATATTCTATCTTAGAAAAAAATAGATGCTAGACATACCATAAGACATGAGGTTACTACAATGAGGTTATAGTCAACAAGACAGGTAAGGTATGTGTATGCTAATGACACAATCTACTTAAGTAACAACCAGTTTTTCAACTTTATCAAATGCAAAGCAGCGGCACATATAGCTATAGCACACATGAAACAACTAGAATGCAATGTATGAAGCTCTTAATCTGGTTAAAAAAAGAAATAACTATATATTGAACAGAAAGTTACATGAAGTATATGAAGTGAGCTAACTAAAGAGACTATACTGCGCACACTATACATACTATGAGCTCTCAAGTCACAAAAACTAAATAAAATATGAATGGACAGATGCTGCCTTTCTGTCCTGCCTCAACATTCTCCAAAGGATATCAACAACAGTGAAGATAATGCAGTTGTCGCAAAGCCTTTAGTGCAAGGAATAGCAACTGGGTCAATACTAGGGATATGTAGTTAAAGGAATAACCAAAGTATCACAAGGCTGTGTCAAAACTTCTTGTTAGTCCACAGTCCAAGCTTAGGTGCATCAGGATTTGTGATTAAATCGCAATGGTACCTAGAGACTAGAGCAGCATAATTCAGGAGTAGTTTCTGGAGTGTATATACTGCAAACTCCAACATATATACCCTTCTAACCCTGGTAGCTTTTTCATCAAACATTGGAGTAGAACAACCCAGTGCACCACAGAGGTCACTATTGTTATCTTCTCATTTATCAAGCATGATCTAAAACTATCTGATTGTGATGAAAGGCAGAACTAGGCTTCTAGTTCTTCAAGATCTACCACTCCTCTGGAAGGGCGAGGAGAGGCAGAGGAAAACTAGGAAGGACGACTTACTTGGAGAGGAGAAGTTACCCACGGGAAGGAGTTCCGCCGGCGGCGAGCAAGGCGGCCGCCATCGTGATGAGCTCAATGCACGGTTTCGATCAAATGACACCTTCCATCAAAGAATCGTGCTTAATATTGTACCTACTCGGTGGAATTTGCGATGGAATTTCCAATTCCAATTGCAGTGGCAGCCAAACGCCCAATCTTATAGAATTGAATTCCAATTCCACCCTCAATTCCTGGGAGCCAAACGAGGCGTAGTGAAGTTTAGAGAGACTATCTGCCAAGCGTCTCCGAAATTGGTACAGGTTGAAAGAGGCCAGGGAACTGAGCATCTCTAATTGGTGTCCTAAATCTCATTCCTATATCTATGTATAAGGGACCTTTCTTAAAAGATTCTCTTTTTATTCCTCTGCGTATTTCAACCGAACTCCTAAATCTCATCCCCTATATTCCATCACAGATATTTTATTAAGGAAAAAAAATATTTTTCACCCTTCAACTATTGCACATTAACTCCTTAACATTTTGGATGACATGGAGGTGATGTGGTAGCCACATCGGTGCCATGTCACCTGAAACCATTTTAAACTAGTCAAACCGCTTAGGGATAGTGTGAGGGGGGTATTCTATCCGGTTTTGAAGTTAAGTGTGTAATGTGTACTCAGGCAATAGTTGAGGGGTGAAAATTTTCCTTAATAAAATATACTCCTCTCTCTTCTTTCTCATCACCACACTCCTCCCTCTTCTTCCTCATCACCACACTCCTGTTGCTCCTCCCGCATCCCAGCTTCTCACATCTACCCCGTGCCCCTCCCCTCTCAATCCTGGCCTGACATCCCCCTACACCCCCTGCCACTCCCCTCCCGCATCCTAGCTGTCTCTCATCCTCCCTCCACCCCATGCCCCTCTCCTCCCACTCCCGGCCGCTGGCACCATGAAGGCCCCTCCAACACCCACGCCAACGCCAACGTCACTGCCGACAACGCCAAGGAATGGCCCTCCCATGCTGCCAACACTACTCTTAGGCCGTCCAGCCCCAACGGGATCCGGTCCCCTCCGAATCAGGCAAAACCCCGTCCATTGCAGGCGGTGATAGCGTGGCTGCGGGCAGACATGGAGGCGGCGGCAAGGTAGAAGGAGGGGGCGGAGACAGCGCGGCGTTGTGCTACTCCTCTCCCTCTAGATCTGGCATCTGGATGGCGTGGCAGGGAGCAGCCAGGCAAGTACGGTGGGGAATGGCAGGGCGAGTAGGGCAGAGCGAGGATGGGAGGGAGAGAAGGAGCCGCGATAGTGCTGTGCAGCTGCTGGGGTCGCGGCGCCCCAGTCTAGACTCCGTTCGTGGCGGAGGGGCGACGGTTGGCCGATGGGGGAGGGATTCGCATCCCCCAGATTTGAGGTGCGGGGAAGAGCGGATGAGGGACACCGAAGGGATAGGAGAGAAGATGGAGGTTCGGTTGGAGTCCTTTTTTCTGCAAATCCCCTAAAAATAGGGGATTTGATGGGGTATTGGTTGGAGATGCTCTTAATGCGTTCTAGCTCCGCTTGTCGAAAAATCTGTCACGACTTTGTCCTCGAACAGAACTCCATCATCCGTTAAACCTTCATTGTCCGTCTACACTCCGTCGTCCATCTATGCCTCGTACCATGGCAGCTCCTGGAGTAGGACTCACCAAAGATGCCCTCAAAATGTTTTAGAATATTCCTCTAAGGTAGGAGAAAATGACTAAAATACCCTCGGTGATGCTATAAATCGAGGGGTATTACCGTAAATTGTCTAGGGGCAACTTTATAATTGCATACCAAGCGAACCCTCACCCCCATAAATAGGGTAGCCCCCCTCTTATTTGGTAGGGGTCAGATTCTCTCTCAATAAAGCTTATAGTTTATGTGTTTATTTGGAAAACACTAGCGAGAGGTAGAGGCAGGGACACTTTGAGTTGTATACGAAGCACGACGTTGGCACAGGCTAAACGCGAGTCGACTTTCGCGTCTCATCCGTCTGACATCCGCGACACATATGCGATCGTCTGGTGCCCCATTGCACCCTAGTTCGTAGCCAAATGGGTTGCATCAAATATATTGTCTAGGATCGTACCTACGATATTTGGCATCGACCGTGGGGAACTGTATGACAAGATACGTTATAACACTTCGCGACCATGTTCATGTGCTCCACAACATCGTCTTCCTTCATGCTTGCGCAAAGACTTCATAAGATCAAGAAGCATATATCCGAAGAAAGCCAAGAGTACCCGACGAGTACAAGGCAGGCATGATGACCGACCGTGGGACAACCTGACGCCATTGGGGGCTCTGCCACCACGAGCGTGTTGCAAGCCGAGGGGTGCCCTATTGGCAAGTGACCTGGTCGATGTCTTCGTTGTGGATGGCACGAGTGATGTGGGTGCCGTCAATCTTGCACATTACCTCGACGCTACCACCATGAAGACACTGTTGTCTCCAAACTAGTCTCGGTGGTTGCCAGCTCCGCCGGCACTACCACTATGATCAATGTGGGAGATACAAGTGGCATGGTAGAGGCACCAATGTTCACTGCTCAAGATGACCACCCGCTCTGTCGTAGTAAGAACAAGTCAAGAGGGAGGACCTTCTGACACAGCTTGAGGGGCGGCACAAGGAAAGGTGGAAATAGAATGGCTGTTGTGCCAAGTCACAGAGGAGAACCTTCAAAATGAAGAATTACATGCACGTGTGCAGGTAGCTGAGGTCCAAGCTTTCAGTGCATTTAACGAGGCAGGCGAGTCCACTGAACCTTTTCTCAAGCAGCTAGAAGCTATCAAGGCAGCGGCACTGCTGCAACCCCCACCTTAGAGTGCCGCAGTCACAACTCTACGCCAACAACAGTAGGAAGTTCGTGGAGGTGCTCTTGGGAGTCTGAATCTTGGCAACTTAGGTATAGACGTGCTCTGTCGGAACCTAGCAGAGACTCTAGTCAATGTGAGGCCGCCCCCTTCACTTGCAGTAGAGGAAGCTACAACACTTGTCCCCGCAGCTAATCTTCTGAAACCTCCAGTCATTGAACAAGTCCATCCTCATTTTGAGAAGTTATTGATCTCACGAACCCGTTGGACTCGCTCAGCACAAGGATTGCGGCCGTGCCATACCCTCCAAAGTTTTGTTAGCCAGACTTAGCAAATGCAACGGCACCACATGTCCGCTCGAGTATACAAGAGTGTATGAAGCAGCTGGCCGCAACTGGAGGCAATGATGCAATCAAAGCAAAGTCTACTCCTAGCTTTAATGGACATGGCATAGTCCTGGTACTTGGGGCTCCAACCACGCTTGATCTACTCATGGGAACAACTCAGTGACAAGCTGTGCAGATACTTCTAAGGTAGCAAAAACAAGCAAGTCACGTCAGCTGACCTCAATACCATCAAGCAAAGACCGGGCGAGACAATACATGAGTTCTAGAAGTGCTTCACCGTGAAACAATCTCAAGTATGTGACATCACCGAGCAAAGCATATGCGACGTAGCGCATCATGCAATCATAAATGAAGACTTAGTAGCAAAGGTAGACAAAATGAACCTAAGCACCATCAAGGAACTCTATGATGTCATGGCGGCATATGCCCCGTGTCAAAGAGGGAAAAGTCCCCGACGGCACGCGCTAGGGAGGTCAAGCATGGGCTTAATGAGATAATCCCAAAAGAAGGCAAGGCAGTCAAGTATACCGACCTGAACTAGTACAAGCACAACACTAGTCACATACTCATGCGATGGCCAAGTGCGACATCGTTCACCAATACCAGCAGCAGCGGCGCCAGCAACTAGCAATAGGACCAAGGCAACAGGATAATTGCCCTAACCAAGCAAGGTTACCTCCGAGCGAAGCACCTCCTCTGTGTCATACATGTCATCACTTGGGGAAGCACCCAAACCTTTTCATCTTAGTGTCAATGCAAGGACTATATTCAAAGGCTCTGGCACATAGCTTCCTACCTGCTTACTAAGCCGCCCGAGGGGATTAACTGATAACATTTGGTCTTAAAGACGCCATGGGTGTCGCCAAGCCACATCACGACGCATTAGTCATCTTAGCAATCATGTACAACATAGAAGTAAGAAGAGTGTTTATTGATGAAGGAAGCTCGACAAACATCTTGTTTGCATTCGCCTTGGATGAGTTGCACGTTCCACGCACATGTCTGCAACCACCAGGAATATCATTGCTTGGCTTCGGAGGGAACTAGTCCATGCACTTAGAAGGATTGAGTTGCCACTGTAGTACAGAGATGCAACATGTTGTCATGGCCCAGGATTTGGATCGACTAAATGAGATAGCAACTTACTGCAGCCAGTGAGCTGTCATTAACCATACAAGACACCACTCGTATGCGCTCATGACAACTTTGGGTCCAAACCATACCTGCTCTACATATGACGCATGTCGTATGACTCACGGTGGTCTATAGCTCTCACTCTCCCAGCTCAAGATACGAACCCATCGTATGACTCACAACTTGTGTAAGACCAATCAATAGTTTGCATCTTAAGACCAAAAAAATTCTAAAACCTTGTAAAGACTGAGCATTCATCTCATGTGTCACGAAGTAAGATTGACCAAGAGGAGCATGAGACATTTTTCGAACAGCAAAATAGGTCCTGGCACCGTAACCTAGCCAGCCGAAGCATCACAACTAGTGGTTCACCCAACTCAGACAATCCCGCTACGCAAGACGTAAGACAATCACCAATCTTTACTACTTCTCCATACACTTAAAAAATATACACACATGGTGTATGGGGTACCCTATCAACAACTTGATAATCACAACATAAACTCTAAGAAAAGATTTACAAGATACATAGTTCAGATCTCATACATTGGAGCAGATAGTTAATATATAAACAAATCGACTCAAAGGTCAATAAGGATCCAGCATACATAAGTTCAACAGTAGAAATATCTAAATGTACAAGAGATAGCAGCCACTACCATCTCACAAAAGCCACATAAAAACACATTCAACCGATAAAGCAAACCATGCAACTAGACATCACTTTCAATGTTTTCGGGGACGTTATATTCACCTATACTAGGATCACTTACAAAATTTGAGGAGTGTCATTCCAATGAGTAATTTCGTAATCGCAAGATGATTTTTAAGTTTATCTCAATTAACTTAAGAGTGGCGTGAGACAAGATGAAAGAGCATCTAGGCCCCAAGTTGGTTTTGATGGTTAATGGCAACTCAAACTGGAACCTAACGTTTACATTGAGTGTAGGCAGGTTAGTAGGTTCCAGGAAGAAGGGTCATCAGGGAAAGAATGACCACCAAAAAGGGTACAAGGGTGATTTCCAGGACTAAGGAATGGCTGTGCTAGGCAGCTGTGCCACAGCTGTGAAGAAGCCGGTGCTGTGCAAGGAGTTGCAAGCAAGATGATGATGGTGGCTTGATGCGTCAAGGGCCGTGACTGCAGTTGGTGGGCAGGTAAAGTGTAATCCCCAAACTTAACGATTAAGCTTTCATCTTGCATTCATGCATACATGGCATCACCCCGCACTACCTCATTTAAACTCGAAAAGGGTATAATTGTAATTTATAGAATATGTTAATATCTCATCCTCGTGGAAATTCATACAAACACCAATCAACTTATTTGAAGTAGTTGAATCGCAACTATCGTTGATAAGGGTGGTGGAAGTCATTGAACACTCCGGTGAATCCCAAAACCTAAAACCCTAACGGTGCCAAAATTAGGGTTTCGTCGATAGAACAACCTTAATGAGTCCAAACCCCCCCCAAACTTCACAAATAGCTTGGAAAGTGGAAACCCTAGCCCTTGTCAATTTTCATGAATTTTGGGAAAGTTTAAATCCTAGTCGCAGTGTAAACCCTAATTCGAACCCTAATTCCAATTTGAACTGGACACCCATTCAAATCTTCCCCAAATTGATTCAAACTTCCCCAGCAGCTCCCAAATAATATTATGAAGCTTCTGTAAAAATTTCAAATCAATTGGAGAAGAAATTGCACATAAAATAACATGGGGAAAGAATCAGGGAATAAATAAAAAGAAAAAGGAATAAAAACCTAAACCTAACAGACCGCAGCCCACTCGGTCGGCCCAGCGGCCGGCCCACTTCTTCCCCCGCGCGAGCGCGCCTCCTCTCCCGCTGACAGGCTGACCCCGCCTGTCAGCCTCTCCCCCCCCTCTCATCCCTGCGCCCTGGTCCCGCATGTCAGGACGTTTCGTCCACGTCCCGCCCGGCCACTCGCCGGCGTGGGCGGCGCCTGTCCCGACCAGCGCCGCGCCCGAGCACCCCGCCGCCCTTTAAAAGGGCATCCCGACAGCCCCTTTTCATCCCCCGCTCCCTTTCCATTTCCAGCGAACCCTAACGCTGTAGATCTCTCCCTCCGCCGCCTCTGCTCCACCTCCGGCAGCAACTCCGGTGAGGAATCCACCGTGCTCCAGTGAGCAATCGGCCTCCCCACCGAGTCCCTAAGCCTTCTCTTCCTCTCCCTCACATTTTCCCCCATTCCATTTCGCAGATCTGCGCCCGGAGCTCCGACTTCGCCACCATCTTCTCCGCCTCCGGTCGGCTACTCCGGTGAGCTCTCCCCTCTTTTCCAGAGGTCCCCGTGTACCATCTTCAAGCTCCCTAGCCTCGCCTCCTTCTCCTGAACATCCCCATATGCTTCCCCTCGCAGATCCCCGCCTGGAACGCCTCCGGCACCGGTGACCCGAAGCCCTCGCCGCCGATCCTCGCCGCAGACCACCCTCTGGACCTCCCCGTGTTCATCTCTTGCGCACATCAGCACCTGGGTGAGCTCCCGACCACGAATCCGTCCTTCCCGAGTAGATCCGGGCTCTGGAGCTCAACTCCGACGAGTCTCCGGTGACTCCGCCACCGCCTGGGCCTCGGTTCCGGCTAGTCCAGCGAGAGGAAGAAGAAAGAGAGCGCGCGAGAGAGAAAGGGTGGGCCACGCGTCGTGTTTTGATTGGCTCCCGAGCGCGTGAGTGAATGACAGATGGGTCCCCCTCGAGGCTGACGTGGATAAGTAGGGGGAATAGCTGGGTTGTTTCTCGGGTGCACGAAGGAATTGTAGATTGCGCTGGGTAAACCTCGGGTGGCTTTAGCATTTAGGGTTTGAACTGTTTAGGGGGGTGATTTTGTATGAAATTTGAAATGTTCATAACTTTCAAACCACACGTCCAAATTTGATGAATTTTATATATTTGGAAAGCTTATGAAATTCTCTACAACATGGCTGAATCCAAAATTAATTTTGAATACATGCACTGGATGATATCTAGGGTAGAAGTTTAGCCTCCGTCGAACGTCGATAAACCCTAGAATCTTCACCCTAGCTCCGATTTCGACGATCCTTACATTTCTGGAATCCTTGAGAGATATCCTACGACATGGTACCATTAGATTTCCAGTAGGGTTACATGCACGACAAGTTTCACATGTTAGCCCCATTTTACCGTTGTACCCCGTTAAAACCTAACCCGATAGTGCATAACTATTTATTCGTGACTCTGATTTGAATGATTCCAAGTGCGTTAGTTAACTAGTTCAAAATGCTTCTACATCATGCATATTTATGCCCATAGTACTCCAACATGAATAAACACTCTTAAAACCCTAATTCGCAGTTGCACAAATCTTGCCATGCATGTAGTTTAGGACAATCACTTAAAACCTAACATCAGCATATTGCTTAGGACACCATCCCTTGAATCAACACTCATGCATACATGCTGGATTCATTGATTGCATTGTTGCTTATCTTCGATATCCAATTTGCTTGCACTAGACTACGAAGAAGGAGACCTCCAGGCTCACGAGCAGACGCAAGAACAGGAACAAACCGAATCAGGCAAGCAGAGCTTGTTGCATTGCACTCGTAATATTGTTCGTATAATCCTGATTGTGTGCTCTATTCTTTTGAGTATTGTTTGTATAACTAGCATGCTAGGGAATGTGATTGGAATTGGTCAGAATCGATGGATGGTTGGAGTATGATATGTCGTATGTCAATGGTGGTCCCAAATCAAAATTCCTAAGTCAACTGGAACATTGATAATAAGTGAGATGGGAGAGCCGAGGGTGGGTGCACGATGAATAAGGTGGTATTAATTGAAGTGATGGGGCGACCCCGGTGCATGAAGTTTTTGAGTGTGATAATCGCCATACCACCGGAGGTGACTTCATCGTGCACTTTTCCCTTTCCACGCGAGAACGTTAGCGACAATCGACGCTTTGGTGTTGATGGACGGGCCTACCCCTTGGAGGCTAGCTACCTCAAGGGAGTGAGGCATCCATATCACCTTAGGAATCGAGGTGTCGGTAACGGTCCGAGAGATTAAAGAATAAAGAGTTATGATGGATGGACTGGATTTGGAAATGTGTGGTATAATGATTTTGGAAATGGATCAAGAGAGATCTTAATGTGAAATGACTGTGGATCTGGATGGTGATCTTGGATTGGATTCATATGGGAAAGAGATATCGGATTGTGGGTAGTAACACTTGTGATGTTATTTAAAGTTCGATGATCCTTGCTTATGTATATTGTTACTCTGAGAAGCATCATGTTTACTTATTGTTGTACTAGTATGAGTAGGACATTTAATCAAGCACGGATAAGTCTTGCGAGTACATTCGTACTCACCCAAGTTACCCCTGGAGCTTGCAGGTGAGCCGGTGGTTGAGGATTATTTTGACGATGCTTGAAATTGATGTTTCCTCGGTTAGTTAGTCGATCTATGGGATAGGTCGTAGCTTTTGTTCAGCGGCCACTAAGCCGCTGTGGGACTCATTTATTTTGCTTCCGCTGTTGTTAAGTTTCTCCGTACTCGGATATGTTTCCGGTGATAACCGACTGATGTAATATGTTGTCCCATCATGGACTGTTAGTAGTAATACCGTACTGTAGAGCTTTGTGATGATATCCGAGTTGTTAATTCAGGCTGCCCCTGCACCGTGCGTGTATGATATGAAGTGTATGGGTATGCCGTGAAGGATCGAGGCCGTACCATTTTCTACTGAGTCGAGCAGGTGTTGGTTGAGTGACCCGCTGGCTGAGATGCTGTGCTGGCCAGGCAGGGTGTGGGCATGTTCTACCGGGCTTTCGAGCGACCCACTAGCTTCCGAGCTAGGTTAGGGTGTGGGTAGAACCGCCGGGCTCCTCCGACCTTGTTTGTCGTAGTAGGATTCGGGAACGACTCTGAGTCTTCACCGGAATCTGGGATCTGTATGTGGTTTGGGGAAGATTGGTCGCTTCCGGCCGGCTCGCTTGTGGCGGGTGTCGGATCGCCTCACCTTGGTGCGTACGGCGCAGGTACCGTGCCACCGGGCTGACGAGTCCTTCGGTCCTTGGCGACTTCGCATTCCTCTAATCATATGTGGATTCCGGGTCCGTGAC